>VZTT01035759.1:6765-54689 GCA_013400855.1 Buphagus erythrorhynchus | reverse complement strand
CTTAGTTTTCTTGTTAATAGGCCATTGTACAATCTTTGCCAGATGTTTCCTGAAACAGCCAGTGACAGTATCAAGTTTATCCTTCGAGACGCTGCACATGATCTGGAAGAAGTAATTGAAGTCAAAGGCCGTGCAACGTTTCCAGGTTTAGACACGGTAACAAATGCATATTGCTGGGATAATCTCTTTGCATGAGTACAGAATGGTAATAAGTGCGAGATGACATTATGTAGTAAATTATTAGCATCTATCACTTTCTGGGCTTTTCAATCTTTTAAATTGCCTTTCTGAAGATAAGTTGTAACAAAAACCTGCACAACAACAAAAAAAACCCACCCCTAAGAAGCAAACAAACAATACACACACACATTTTTCAGAATAGAAGTGTAACTGTGGAATTAATAAGGGGAAAAGATCTTATAATTGTCCCTCCAGTCTTCATAGCAGAAGAATATTCATTGTTGTTTGGTATTCATTGTTTTCCTGATGAAACTTAAATAAGTAGTTTTAGAAAGAAGTGATGTTACCAGTTATATTGTGAGTTCTTTAATTGTATTAAGTACAAATGTTTTTAAAAAGTGCTCCATAGAAATGCGGTATCTCTGCAATATCTCTTAGGTTAAAAAAGCAAAACCAAAAAACACTCAACCAACCAAACAAAAAAACAACCAAGAAAATATTTTTATGGATGTAAAAATACAACATTTCTTAGTACTTCATATATGATAATGGCCAAATTAGTGACTTGGAAAGAATTTCTTTCCTTGTTGTATTGGTAATACCCCATTTTCACTTGCCATGCTAAATGTGAACAGATTCCTTTTACAGTGTCTAGGTAAATGGATGTTGGAGAATTCAAGAAGGGAGCATATGGAAAATGAGTATTTTTTAAATTGTAATCAAGTTTCAAAGACAAACCAAAATCTAATTCAGAGGGAGCTACTTGTTTTCTGTCAGCATGATGAATTACTGCTGCCTAATGGAATAATTAGACTGTTGAAGGAAAATAGACTGAAGGCTTGGTTCTTACAGCTTGGAAGATTGAGTTCTTTTGAAGAGTCTTTATTCAGGATATTTTGAGTTTTGCAGGAAATGTATTGTAGAGAGCTTTTAAGTTCTGTTTTTAATTTTTCACTGTCACCCTTATAACACCAGTCACACTTATGGCTTTCATTCCCTTCACTGGACTTTTCCAGGTTGCAGGCCATCGTTATCTTTTAGGGTGGAATTACATCACTTTGTATTCTCAAAGCACTTGTTTGAATGAATATTCCATGGATCAGCTGTCTTAGTAGGCTTTTCATATGCCTGCTGTTATGTTAGCCTGCAATTCAGAATATTTAGTAACCAAAACACTTCAGGAGAGTATGTGTTTACAATTGAAGAGGAACAGAGAGGAAGCAGTAAAGTTTTATTCCATCTGCTTTACTGTATAAATATTAATGTAAATAATTTTCATAATTACCTTGCAGCTGATGCTTACTTTCCATATGGTCTTGAGAGGTCACTTGTAGCTTTCTCAAGTCCCCTTCAGTAAAAGTGTACCTAATTACTGCTTAGTTCTTTTGGCTGCAACTGTTTGTGTGCCAGTGCCTGAGGATTCTGGTCACTTCATTGTCTGTGTTGAGGGCTTGGTTGAAAGGTGTTGCTGGTCCTGTGTGGCCATTTGCTCCTGTGTTTGTGGTGTGAGAGTATGTGATTGTGGTGAGCTGAAGGGGATCAGATGTCTCATGGAGTAAATGGGGTTGGGAGGCAGAGTTCCTTCTTAGTTGTTCTTTCAGCTGCCTCACTCAATCCAGTGTTAGACCTATAATGGATATTCCTTTTTCTCATCTAACTTAAAGAGTTGTCTCAATAAATAGGTCACGTATCATACCAGATTCCTTAAAATTATGTATATTGTAGTATTTTTAACTATTGTGTGGTGGTTATTCATTTGAAAGTTATGTATGTATAAAGTCAAGATCTAGGAATGTCTTAACTATATTTTGCCTTATTCTGTTTTATGTGCAATCAGCTTATTTATTTGAAAATTGTATCTGTACTGTTTCCAACTTCTGACTTCTGGCACCCAGTTGTAACACCTGCTTTCATGTACATGAGTCAGCTACTTACTAAGGTATGTCTGTGATGTTGTAACTCAGTGTATAATATCACATGTATTTTTTCTTCCTCAGACTCCAAATATGTATGTTAGCATTAATGTATATAGTGGAAATGTACTTGCCAAGGCAGCTTTATGTTTGGTATAGCCACAGATAGTAATTGGAAGAAAGGGTGAAGAGGAAAACACCCTTGCAGGCTGTAGTCCCACTCACAAAACCATATCTCTTCAATTTTTCAAGCTTTTCAATTATTGACAAAATAATTCCTTCTATGGTAAATTACATGGGACTAATAGAACAGACTGAATACAATCTGAAGTCATTCATTAGTGGTTTCTTTTCCATATATTGCATTTCTTCATACTTGAGAGGTTATTTACTTAAAAATTGGCAGTGTTTGTTTTCCTTGAAAATGTACCTAATGCAGTGCATTGAGTTAAAATATGTCCTTATTTTCCTATCCTAATATCCTGTTTATATGTTTTGAAAGTCTTCAGCTAATTGTTCTATTGCTGCCAAGTTGCTCTGAGCCTTCTATTTCACTGGTTCATTTCTGAAGAATTTATTGTTTGTGGTTTAGCACCTTCTAGTGGCTAAATGAGTTCTGATAAACCTGTTACTCAGTTCTGCAGTTATTTTTCAGTTGAGGACCAGGGAACCCCAGTGTGGTTCTCATCAAAGATCAAAGGCTGTAATTTTATAGACTTCAAATGCTTACAATGTAGTTAATAATTCATCTTTTTGGGACATCCTGTATTTGTGATGTATAGACTTTTAATTAGGAATATTTTGTTCTTTTTATTTATTTCAGTGTCGCATTACAACATTGCAAGATGTTATTAAAGGGTTATTTGTATGCTGTTTGTTCTTGGAATATGTATCTCTCTCCAGAAGATTTGTACCAGAACTCATCAATTTCCTTCTTGGAGTACTTCACATTTCTCTACCCAAAAACCAGGCCCAGGGTGAGTTTGTTTAAAGTACACGAGTATTAGTTTAGAGTCTGTTTTAGTATTGGGGTTTATCTTTTAAATTTTCTGTATACAAGTATTTCACACTGATTTCATTGTTTTTGAACAAAAGGCCAAAATCATCTGCTAGTTCAGCCAAACACAACCTTGATTCTTGGGCATCTTGTTATGAATTAGATCCTCTCGTGTTGTTGGCAGGAAGGAAAGGACTGAAGTTATTAAAGGAAATGAACTCATGTTGGCCACAGTGCAGTATTTTTGCAATGTTGTCATTCTAAACAGACTGTGTGATTGGACTGTGTTCTGAAATTCAGAGTTCCTAATGGATTCCTGATGAGTATCCTGTAACTTCACAGTGAGGCAGCAGCTCATGCTGCAGATACCTTTCATCTTCAGCTAATAGCCATATCAACTAAATGAGAGACATATCACAAAGCTGGTATTTTTCCTTATTTGGCATGGATTTGTAGTAGTGTAATGGAGGGCAGCTATCCCCACAAGCAGGATTAGTAACCAAAGTGTGTAAACTTAACAATTTGCACGGACAACAGGGATAACAAAATTATCTTTTCAGTGTGATCCCTATGTTAGTAATTTTTGTTTTTTTAATTTGCCAGTCTCTCTTCAATTTCTTTTTTCTTTTATGAGTTTCTGTCTTTAAAGCTATTCTGGTTCTGGGGCTGTTTTTATTGACCAGTTCAGTGACAATAATTGACTTTTGAGGAGTTTTGTCTGAGCATAGTAACTAATTCATGTGTTAATATCTCTGTCTGGGCAGAGCATGTAAGAGTAGATTGTGCAGGCAGGATATTACCAAGTGAAAAATTCAATTATTTGATAAACTCACAAGATATCTGGGGTTTAATGAACTACACACTATGTATTAGTATGCTTATCGCTCTTGATAAGATCCTTAAGAGTCTGTTCTCTAAATAGTCATCAGTCTGGTGAGGAAGGCTTAGCTTCTGTCAGTATTCCAGTACTTCAGTAGGCAGCTCCCTTCCTTTCCCTTCAGGACTTTTCTGCCTTTCCGTGCTGGCTTTTTTTTTCCATTTTAAATTTTTGAGCTACCACTGATCCCTTTCCTCCACAAACCTATCACTGCAGTTTCACCTTTATTATCTAGTATGGCTGTACTCTACAGACCTTTCCCCAGCTGCTTCTCACAGCTTAGCAGTTTCCTCTGAAGTGTGAGCCAAGGTTACACAGCTGGGCTGCATCAGAGCTAAGCCCTGGATTCTCAGAACGCCGACAGCTGAACCCTTAGAAGGAGGTGGGAAGAGGTTATGGAGTGGGTGGGTTACATAGGACTAGAAGTATTTTCTCTCCTTTGTGTACTCTCTTAGGAATATGTTAAGATACAGGATTCTGCAAAATTAGATAAGAAACTTGAAAAATATTTAGTGGTAATTATTGATCAAGTGTTACCTTGTTTAAAATATTTCGTTGTATTTCTGTTAATGATTTTGCACTAGATAAATTTGCATGGTGTTGGTTTCTGTTAGCAGTGAGGAAAAGCTCAATAAAAGATACATTAGAGGCCAAGTGTTCTCTTTGAGAACCTTCCAGTCAATGATGTTTTGAAGTTCCCAAGGTATCCAATTGTGTTTTTAAATATTCGTGGTAGAAGTCTGCTGGTAGTTGTGATGGTTAAGCTATTAGCACAGAATATTTTAAAATAAGTAGACATGCAGCTCTCTGGAGTGTTAATGCACCATCACACCAAAAACAATCTCAGGGTTCGATTTTAACATTAAGTAGAGTCAGCAAATAAACTCTTAATGTTTTAATTTTATTATCTTGATCTATGAATTTCTCACATGAGAAAGATATATGGAATGCAGCTTCATAGAAGACTGAAATACAGTCTGATTTAGAGTAAAAACTATTACCTTAAAAAAGAAAAGCTGTAGGTGGAAGGAGTGGGAAGGAATTGTCATGGCTGATAGCTTTAGCTAATTAAATTGTTAATGAGATCTGCTATCCTCTCACAAGTAAAGCAGATAATAAAACCCACATATCTTAGTTCCTGATCTTGCATAAGCCTGTGTGTGTCACAATCTCTTACAACTTTGACTCTCACACCTTAAAAACCTTTATTTAAATATACTGTCTTCTGGCCTGTCTGTGAAGAGCCACGTACAGGTTGTAGAGCATGTATATAATATGAACTTAAAGTTTGAAAAAGTTTTGAAGTCAATTCCACTGCAAGCTTGCAGGACATAAGGAAAACAAAGAGGGGGGATATAAAACCCCAAGGTCCAGCACAGAGAATGCAAATTATTTTGTCTCTTAGCCATGAAATTCTTCAGATGCTTCTTTCATATTGCTGTATAAGTAGTTTCACAGATCAGCTTGTGGTCTGTGCATAGGGATTCTTTAGTGTTTTCCATATGCTCTGCTCCAGTACCATGCTCCTCCTGTTTTAAAACCCCTCAGCTGGAGTGGGAGAGGACTTTACAGTGTGTCTGTGGGCCCCTGCTATGGGCTCACGAGAGAGGCTCCATGGCTGCAGCTGTGGGCTCTCCCTGCTCCAGCTCACTGTGCCTCACGTCCACCTTCTGGTCAAAGCCTTCTGCTTGTGACCCCACAGGAAAGTCCTGTACCTGCCCTGTCCTCTTAAGCATATCCAGTGCTCCATCCTGGACCAAACCTGCAGTTTAGCTGTGCATCCTGTTTCCCACAGGGCAAATATGTACCTACGTGTCTTAACTTCCCTCATCCACAGAATGAATCAAAGAATTGCAGAGTGGTTTGAATTGAAAGGGACCACAAAGACCATCAAACTCTAACCCCCCCTGCCATGGGCAGGGACACCTTCCACTAGACGAGGTTGCTCAAAGCCCCATCCAACCTGCTCTTGAACACTTCCAGTGCTGGGGCACCCACAGCTTCTCTGGGTAGCCTGTACTCCAATGTCTCACCACTCTCATAGTGAAGAGTTTCTTTTCATCTACGGTAAATCTACCTTCTGTCAGTTTAAAACTGTTACCCCTTATCACTACACTTCCTGATAAAGAGTTCCTCCCCATCTTTCCTGTAGGCCTTATTTAAATACTGGAAGGTTGCTGTAAGGTCTCCTCAGGGCCTTCTCTTCTCTAGGCTGAACAGCCCCAGCTCCCTCATATGGGAAGTGCTCCAGCCCTCTGGTCATCTTCATGGCCCTCCTCTGGATGCTCTTGAGCCAGGTCTGTGTCCTTCTGCAGGGACCTCAGAGCATAACACATTCCTTCAAGTGGGATCTCATGACAGTGAAGTAGAGAAGAATCCCCTCCCTTGACCTGCTGCCCACACTGCTTTGATTGCAGCCCAGGATGCATTGGCTTTCTGGGGTGCAAGGGCACATTGTCAGCTCAGAATTCAGGTTTTCATCCACCAATAACCTGAGTCCTCTGCAAAGCTGCTCTTAATCCACTCATATTGCCCAGTCTGTATCCATGTGTAGGATTGCCCCAACTCAGATGCAGGACCTCAGAGTTCTTATTGAACTTTATGAGGTTCACACAGTCCCACCTCTGAAGCCTGTCAGGGTCCCTCTGGATGGCATCCCCTTCCTTTATAGTATCAAGCACACCACTCACCCTGGTGTCACCTCAATCTTGCTGAGGGTGCACTCAATCCCACTGTCTGTGTCCCCAGCCAAGATGTTCAGTAACACTGGTCCTAGGACAGACCCTGCTCATAACTGATCTTCATCCAGACATGGAGCCATTGGCCACAATTGTGGCTGTGACCATCCAGATAATTGCTTGTCTACTGAGTCATACACCTGTCAAATTCATGCCTCTCCAGTTTAGAGACCAGGATGTTGCACAGGACAGTCTCAAATGCTTTGTACAAGTCCAGGTAGATGATAGCAGTTGCTCTTTTCTTACCCATGAAAACTGTAATCCTGTCATAGAAGGCCACCAAACCTGTCAGGCACCATTTGCCCTTAACGAAGCCATGTTGCCTGTCACCGAGCACCTCTGTGTTTTGCATGTGTTTTGTTGTGGTTTCCAGGAGGATCTGCTCCACAAACTTGCTGGGCAAGGAGGTGAGGCTGATCAACTTGTAGTTTCCTGGATCTATTCTCTTTCCCTTTTTAAAAATGAGGATTGTTTTTTCCCTTTTTCCAGTCACTGGGAACTACAACTTTTCAAATATGAAAGTGGTTTAGGAGCTTTATCTTGCCAGTTCCCTCAGGATGCTCAGATGCCTAAGGTCCCAGGGACTTGAGCACATTCAGGTTCCTTAGTCTCAAGCCTGACCTTCTACAGTGGACAGTACTCGGTTCTCCCAGTCCCTGCCTTTGGATTCTGTGACTTGGGCAGTGTGACCAGAGCACTGATCTATGTCCCCATGCTCAAGTGTTTTCCATTGTTTTAGAAAAATTTAATACAGATAGAAGTACTTTTAAAGGTAGTATAATTAAACATGTAAAATGAGTTGGCTGTTTTTTTCCAGAAGAATGTGTAGAATTGATCTTGTTTAATGACTGTTGTTCTTGGTTTTTTAGGCTATACTGTAGTGCATCCATTTACACCAGTGGGGAAAAATTTAGAATTGCTATTGGTGTGTGATAAGGAGGATCTGAAAAGTTGGGAGAAGCAAAATATGCCATTGAGTATTGTGACTAGATTAAAGGAAACCAGCAGAACAGAGATAAATCATACCAGGTAAGAAGTGCAGAACAGAAAAAATACCAGATCATCTGTTGTGTCATGTCAGTGACAATGCTCTTTAGAAGTAAAAAAACAAGAGTAGTGGATAGTTCTGCTGTGTTCAGTGCACTGACATAAAGATTTGTTACTGATGGAATTCTTTTGGTATTTGCTTAGGAGAGTGAAAGTTTTAGTCTGAATTCACAACTATTTCTAGTTGTAACTGGTTCTGCCAAGCAGTCTTAATGGATTCTGCTAATAGTCCAAATTTAATTAATTCAGTTGATTTTATTTGAAAATCCACTCCAGTTTTTTGCATGTGAAATTGTTAATTTTTTGTGAATTAACAGGTTATCATGTCTAGCCCTGTGTTTTGACCTCATTAAAAAATGTGCAGCTCTCTATGAATCTTTACCATCATTCCATGAAATAATGCATCCCGTCAGAATACTCCTTACACAACATGTGCCAGTTAATGAATATCCTGAAAAATTGCAGGTATGTATTTCTCAGGATTTAAATAATCAGTATGTTTGTTTTATTAATAAATTCTGGGATCTTCATCTGTGTGTAAAGAAAAAACCCAAGTGTAAGCATTATTTTTTTGAAGGTCAGGCATTTTGATGTTCCTATGGAAAAACTAAAGAATAGAGAATATTTAGAAGAGGTATTTTTCAATTGTATACGGTGTATTGCCTACCTAAATGAAGAGAACAGCACTTGGCTTGTAATAATGTAGCATTCCATGAGTGACATAATTTGTAAGAGTAATACGGACATCTGGTTGCTCTCATACTTTCGTAGTGAATCTGTAAGACCTTGGTAAAATAAATACATGTACCAAACTGGGGAGGTAAAACTTATAACTGTGTAGATTAAATGAACATAAATATGCCTGGTCAGTACCACACCTAGGACAGTTGCTTATTTTCTAGCAATGAGATTCAAATTTTTAATGTGTCTCTTCTGAATGTAGCAAAATCATCTTCTCCTCAAAGAAGTATCATAAAATGTCCTTAGAGAACAAAGTTTTATTACTTAGATGAAGTCAAATGGCCTATGTTTTTTGCCATCAAAATTAAAAAAACCCTGTCATTCTTAAATTACCATGAAAAGAAGAGTCTGAGTTAAACTGCCTTTAGTCTTGCTTCTTTTTCTGTTAGGTGAAACTACCAGCAGGCAGACTTTCTTTTGTTCATGATACCATTTAAATAGACTTTCAAAAGCTTTTAAGAATTATCCAACTGGGATTACAGCATGTCAGTGTTAGCAGTGTCCTAATGAGTAGCTGTGACTTAACCCAGAGAAAAAATACATGGGGAGAATATTACTGTTGATTCAGTTTACAATAGCTTTTGATTTATGGTGGTTTTGATATGCTTTTACAATTGTAATTTGTTCTGCATTTTTAGGAATGGTATCACAGTGCTCTGAAAGAGCTGGAGAACAAAGTAAAACACTATACCCCACTGATATGTGAGAAAAAGAAGCCAGTGCCATTGAAACAGTATACTCCTAAAATTGTGAAAGTGTAAGTAAAGAACACTGGATGCAAAGGAAAGATGCATTTAAATCTTAAGATTTTTAGCTAGCTGGAATGGATTTGGAAAGCAGGACACAAAACAGAACTGTTTTTCTGCTAGATTTTGTGCATAATTCACAAGGGGCCATCTACTTGTGTGGTAGGGAGGGAAAGAAAAAAAATGAAAGGAATTTTAAGAGCAAATATTATCTTGTAGGAAAAATAGCACTGAAAGTAAACTCTTGCCCATATGATGAATTGTAAATTAACAAATTTCGAGATGGTTAGATGGTTATTATCTGGTCAGGTGCTTCAATGAATGCTCTGTCAGGCACTTCAGTTAGAAAAGCAAGAGTGAGTAGTTCATATGTATATGAAATATATGATGGTAAAAGATGGAAAAGATAGAAAACACTAATTTAGTTTTGTACATAATAGAACAGTGTTCTGATTCAGGAAATATGCTTTATATTGGCTGCTGATTTATTTAGCCCTATTGGTTATCTACAGGGTCACAAAGTGTCTACTTTGTTTATTCTAATAATTGAAGAGGACAGCTTTGCTCTGCCATACACATTTATCCCCAAGTCATTGATCAGACTTTTTCTGTAAAATGCATCTGCTGAGAAGATCTGTAAAAATTTAAGATGTATGGGGTGGTTCCATCTTTCTCCAGATGTCTTCCATTCTTCTAGTCTAGCTTTTTTAGTCTGTTGAAAGTGCAGGCTGCATATGGGGAATTGAAGTGTGGTCATTGGCATGATGATGAAGTACAGTTAGAAGGTCTGGTGAGTGTTTTTCCAGTATGTTCATCAAGCAGGAATTAAAATACTGAGTTAGTTTTCATACAAAACCTGTCCTTAAAAATATGAGAAGGTGTTCTGTGCTCACACATACATTCTTATTTCAGCTTAGAGTTTGGAAAAAAGCAGGCAGGCAGCAAGAAGGAGCAAGAAAGAAAGCAGTTGATCCAGAGGCATAAACGTGAACTTAAAGGAGCCATTCGTGAGATTCGGAAAGATAACCAATATCTGGCTAGAATGCAACTGTCAGAAACCATGGAGAGGTAACATAGCCTTTGTTTCAGCACCACTTTGGTGGTTGTTCTACTGTGTGTTCATTTCTTTGCTGTGTGCCAAGACTGACATTAATGATCAACCATACTAAAATAAAATGGGACAATTTGAGGAAAACCAAACATTTTCAATAGAGATCATTTAAAGTGATTTCAGTTTTGCGGTTTCATTTCCCTAGTTTAAAAGGATGCAAAATGTTTTTATTTAAATGGTGTGTTGGTGAAATTTAAGAATTATGGGGCTTTTTATTAATTAATAATTATTCTCTAAGTGTACTTATTTTCACAAATATAATATTTCTGAAATATTTTTTATGTTGATTTTGTTTTACAGAGATTCAGCCAGAAAAAGAAAAGTGAAAGAGCTTCTTGGTAGCCTTGCTACTCAGGAAGGTGAATGGAAAGCAATGAAAAGGAAAAAATGGAAGAATTAATTGGGACTGTCTACAGCAGGAAGCTTGCTGCCACATAAAACACCCCAGTCATGGCTTTTGAACAGATTTTAATTGCATTTTTGGATGCATTCCCTTTGAGGAGACAACATCATTGGATCTGTTTGAAAAAGTGAACCTGCTTATTAGGAAAATCCACAGCTTTTCATAAGGAAAATAAAAACAACACTTTTATACGTGGCATGCTGCTGTTTCATTTTAATGAGAACATTTGGATGAGTAATCAGAATTCTAAGTCTAAAACATGATCATGCACACCTAACTTGAACTACAGACACATAAAAATTCTACCTCAGAAACCTACTGTTACTTCAGGATGGTGACATGTTACTAGTGAGGTTCCATTTCAGGGCCAGTTCTCTTCAACAGCTTCATCAATGACTTGGACATGGGCCTCAAAGCTATGCTGATTAGTTTTGCTGAAGACACTGAATTGGGAGGAGCTGCTGACTCCCTTGAGGGCAGAGAGGCCCTGCAGAGAGGTTTTGACATTGACCAACCATGTGAAGTTCAACAAGGGCAAGTGCTGGATTCTGCACCGGGGGTAGAGCAACCCTGGATGTACGGACAGGCTGGGGAATGAGGGGCTGGGGAGCAGTGCCAGGGAAAGGGACCTGGGGGTTCTGCTCAGTGGCAAGTTGAACATGAGCCACAGTGCCCTGGAGCCAGGAGGGACATCCCTGTGCTGGGGACATCAGGGACAGCTGGGCAAGGGAGGGATTGTCCTGCTCTGCTCTGGGCTCGGGTGGCCTCACCTCAAGTGCAGGATTTAAAAGGTACAAGAGAGTGCCCAAAGGAGGGCAACAAAGGTGGTGAAGGGCCTTGAGGGGAAGTCATGTGAGGAGTGGCTGAGGTCACTTGGTCTGCTCAGCCTGGAGGAGAGGAGAGCAAGGAGAGACCCCATTGCAGTTACAACTTCCTCATGAGGGGAAGGAGAGGGGAAGACACTGATCTCTGTGGTGACAGTGACAGGACTCAGGGAATGGCCTGAAGTTGTGTCAGTGGAGGTTTAGGTTGGGTATTAGGAAAAGGTTTATCTGAAACATCTCCTTGGGGAAGTGGTCACAGCACCAATCCTGACAAAGTTCAAGAAACTCTCAGGCACATGGTATGACTCTTGGGGATGGTCGTGGTAGGACATTCTATGATCTTTCTTTAACGTTGAATAGTTGCAGGCAGCTCTCATAATAGTAGTATAATTTAAACAGTAGCATTTTAATTAGTCCGTAGCATCAAGACATGCTAAATTGTGTATTGAGTAATGGAATTAACTCTTAAGTAGAAGTCCTTTGTTGAAGCTGTACATCCCTTCATCTTTTCATTAAGTTTTGAATTGAGCACAGCTCTGAAGTTCTTAATAATCTAGGGTGATTAATTAGAATTCTTCAGTATGTTCAAAACTGTCTGACTTAAAGGAACAGTGATATCCTGAACTTTCATCCACGTAATTTATGATGTATGTCTAATCACCAATAACTGCCCAGCATGACTTTGTTTAAAGAGCAGGTGTTTTTCAGAGACAATAAATACTTCTAACACTTTCTTTTTATACTGTATTAGCAAAGAAATGTTGCAGTGGGACAAAAAGCATCACAGTTACTGATGGGTGCTAATCTGAACTAGGTTCACTGCTCAGGTAGTCACTTAATATTTGGTAAATTCAGTGATAGCTGTTATGCATTGAAAAATTGTAATGTTTCCATGGCAAACTGTTAGAAAAATAAAATTCCCTTTTACATTAACATTTAAATTTCAATCTGAAAGACAAACTATAAAATAAGAGCTGTATTAAGGATTAACTAATGGCCATGGTTCTTTACAAAAACAAACCCCTAAAGCTCCCTCTGTTTTCAAATGCTGTTCCTAGATCTGATCTTTGTTTTGGCCAATAGGGAACAGACATCATAAAGCTCTACCTACTGTTCATGAAGAAAAACTTGCACGCTGTCAGTTAATCTGATTTAACAGGCTTGGTTCTTTTGGACTGGCTTAGAATGTTTTCTGGGGGTTTTGGTTTGGTGTTTGCTTTTTGGGGATATGGGGGTTTTTGGCTGGGATTTTTTTGTTGTTGGTTGGTTTGAGGTTTTTTTCAAATTAAATTTGTAATGGAAGCAGGACTAAAACTAGGAAGGGGTGTATTGAAACACAGCCTTTACGTTTAGTCTCTAATGATAAAACTGTCTTTGTTAGGCAAGTCTTGTTTCTTAAAAGAGAAGAGCACTTTATTGAAGGAAAAGGCTTTTATTAACTGTCAGTGTGACTAGTAATACAAGTAATATGTGATTATCATCAGCTTTGTTTGGTTTGCAAAAGCACTTGTATTAAATGTTAAAATAGGCTGGATGCTAAGTACATGTGGGGAAGATACTTGTGTCATGCAAAAATTAGTAAGATTCCTATGTTTGAAATTCATTCACACTTTTAAAAAATAAATTCATTTTCAGTTAGCTTTGCTGATTTTGGAGAAGTTATCTTCTGAAACCTGAAAGGAATCTCAGAAGATTAGTATACCTCCTGTTTTATTTCCATTTGGCACAATATAAATTTTTTTCTTTAAAACAAAATCTTTAAGTCAAGAACTTGAGAGTAAAGTCAGGAGGAAGGAGCTAACTTCCTATTTTATGCTATAAATCAGTACTTTCAGTTTGGAGTTTTAGTCACAGTCTATACAGCACAAATAAACTGTTAAAAAGTATTATTATTTATTTATCTGATTTTAGCAGTAGCTTCAGAGGTTTTGTCCAGCAAGGTATTAGAATCACAGAGAGACTGACAGAGGCACTTTGATCATGATTTTTGATACCACTTGCTTTTTATTCCTCAGTAAGAGAGGTAAAGAAAGAGGGTAGAGACACAATGATAATGTTTCTGGGACAGGACATTTTCTGGGACAAGAGAATGAACAGGAATATCTTGTGATGCTGGTGAACAAAAGTGAAGGATGAGGAAACCTCAGCTGATAAAGAGTTACTCAACTGTTTTGGAATGTCAGACTGAAAGTAGTTACGTTTGAAATCTTGTTGAATGACAATCACTGTATGCACTTTTACAAATTATATTGTCAATGTTTAAAGTCAGATTTAATATTGCAAACCTGGGACTAACTGTGATGCTTAACACACAGTATCTTCCATGAGGAGGAAAGCAAGACTATGTAGTCCTGCCTCAGCTTAATAGTCAATCTGATCTGACAGTTTTGCCATTGCACAAAATCGCAGTAGCTGGGCAGTTGTGATAGGATGTGATAGGAAGATACTGCAGTTGCTGCTCTGATGTGATGGGAAGGTCTGGTCATTGGGCCTACAAAGGGCTTGAACATGCTTGAGTGCTGGCAGACCCTTTCTCATAGAGCTTCCTGAACAGCATCACACTTACAGACACTGTCTTCTGTCTGTTCCTTTTCACCCAGGACTTGTCATAACAGGCCTTTTGACACAACAGTTATAAATTATAAATTTGTATTTAATTAGCAAAAAAAAAAACTATTCTGTAACTAGAATCAAGTCACCACACACAAAAAAGGAAAATTACCATTTTGCCTTTAGTTTCAGGTAGCTTATCTGTCAACATCAGCTGTCCCAGAGAATAGCTACCTTGAATATGAATATTGTAAAGAATAGGTTGAGAACAAAACTCTTCAGCTAGAAACTGCATAAATTACCTTTTTTATGACAGCATGAAAAGCTTCCTCAGGAGTTTGGCCTTCTGGTTGTCAGCTGGAAGCTGGTAAGCAGTTTGATATTCTCAGCTGTGCCTTGCAGAAGTTACCAGCTACCATGGTGTGTCCCTGCTCTGTGTAAGTCTTCCCCTGTGAGCACCAGCTTTCTGCTGAGTGGAGGCACTGAGGCTGCTCCTGAGCTCCACAGGGGCACTTTGGCTGCTGGGCTGAGGCTGGTGTCAGCCACAGGAACTGGTGGGACTTCTTTCATCTTCATGGGCCTTTTAGGCATTTGGAAAAGTCAAACAGCAGCTCTGACAGAACATTTGGCAGCTTTATCATCACTCTGAGACTGTGAGGTGTTACATATTCAGGGGGTCAATAGCATTCTACGAATGTGCTCCTTGTGGTCTTCCAGGTGTGTCTCCTAACCTAAACAGGTATATTTCAGTCCTAAATATATTGGCTATGCAGTCTTGCTTAGTTAAAAGTCTGGTTTCTGTGAGGGTTTGGTTTGGGGGAAGGTTGGGCTTGGTGGTTTTTTTTCTTTCGGGAAATTAGGTCTGGAGTGGAAAACTAAAATCTTTCATGCTGTCTGAACACTGAGTCTAAAAAATGATGAAGGTGCTGTATGGCATTAAATCCTTTAAAATATTGACATTAGGGTTAACACTGCTTTTTAGCAATAGAGCAGGGAAGTAAAAGCCAGAGTAAATGAGGCACTACTCAGTAAAAAAAAAATAAGACTGATATAAGAAAAAGGCCAGTGTTAATAAATGTAGTCTAGGAACCAAATTTAAGTTATTACTTGTCAGATGTGCAAGATTTTGGACTGGAAAGGAGTGGGTAATAGTTCTAGAAACAGTGTAATGTGTTTACATGCAGGATTGTATGACATGGTTGACTGCAGTTACACAACTGGGCTCAGTGATCTGCAAAAGCTTTAGGCCAGTAGATTTAACAACAGGAAGAGCTGGGTATTTTTGGTGTCTCAATGGATTTTTTTAATGTATCTGCATTCAGATGGTGCCTGATCAATTATATACAATGATAAGCAGCCAGAAGAATACATATATAATTATATACGTACATACACATTTTTTCCCATATATTAAAGGATTATTCATACTTAATCCAGAGCACCTCAAAGAAGAAATTTGCCTTGGAATGGGCTGCAATTGTTGTGTAATCATTCAGGTTTCAGGCTGTGTACTGGATCTACCATATTTCTCACACCAAACCAAGTACATAAAATTCTCAGAGATTAGCAGCTCACTATTTGAGTTTCCCAGTTAGATAACTATTTGATCTAACTGGCATGTTAATCCTGATGTTATACTTACATAAGCTTATCCAAATCTAATCAGCTGGCAATCCATGAGAGAGATGTCACTGAGTAGAAAGTCCGTGTCCAAGTGCTGATTACTGCATCCACCCCAAACTGCATTGCCTTCGAGGGAATCAGAAGTCTTTTTAATACCTATATTAATTTGCTTTATACACTTTGCTGGCAGATTCTTACCTGTTCAAGATTGTGGTGATGGATCTGCCTAAGTCCACTTGTAACCACATCCGCCCATTTTAATTAGGCAGTTGGACACCAGACACGCCTGGATAAGGGAACGGTGCTAGCTCGGTGTCGCTTACAATACCACAGCTATTCATGTTCTCCGGGCTAAAAAAACTTAGTGTTGAGGGAGAAGTTTGCTTTGGGAACAGAGTTACATCTTTTGCAATTATCTTTTTCTCTTTGTCAGATAGCCCTTATCAAAGCCACAGCAAACTGCTGCTGTAGCAACAAACGGAACATCGCTGTCCTCTTGGAAGGAGTGTTTCAAGACGTGTCCTTACGGGCGAGGGAAGGGCTGTGGTGCAGGTGCGCGGTTCATTCCCGAGGCCGCGGCGCTGCGCTGGGTGCGGGCTCCAGCCCGGCCGGGTCCGGCCTCGGCAGCGGCGGGAGCGGCTCCATCCCCGCCGGAACAGGAAGGCGGCCGGGGCGCCGCGGAGGGCCGGGGAGGAGCCGCCTCCCGCAGCATCTCCGGGGGGATTTTGGCAGGCGGGGGCCGCCCGCACAGCCCGGAGCAGCGGTAGGTGCCCGGGGCGGGGGCGGATGGGCGGCGGGAGCGGCGAGGCAGGGCCGGGCGCGGCTCCCCCGGCCCGTGCGGGTCCCCGGGCCCCTGGCGGGACGGACCCCACGTCCTCCGCCTCATCTCTGCCCTGCCCTGCCCTGCCCTGCCCTGCCCTGGCGAGCTGTGGCGTGTCTCCGTGCCCCGGCCGAGCGCCCGCCCTGACGTGAGCCAGGGCTGTGGGAGGGAGGCTGAGGAGCGCTCCCGGCGCTGAGCAGCTAAAGCCGGGCCCGGGGAATTTCACAGGGGGATAAAGTGAGGTAAGACAACTCCAGAAAAATGAAATTCTGGCTGCTGGCAGATAACAAATCTCAGTTCGTGCGTCAGGGCAGGGCCAGCTTTGGTGCTGATCCCTTCCTGGGAGGCACGGCATCAAGCCCCGGCCCTGCGGTCGGAGGACGGGAACAGAAGCGACGGATCCCAGGCGGGGAATGCCGAGGGAAGGGCTGGGGAGAGCCGGGCAGGGCAGCGAGTGTGAGGGACTCACGTGTGAGCAGGAACAAGTTCCCCAAACTGAGAGCCCGCCCTGTCCCTGCGCGCCTCACACGAGGCAGGTGTCGCCTGGAGGTGAAGCGTGCTGTTTTTGCTGTCAGCATGCCCAGGGCCTGCAAAATGTTTTGTGGTTTCCTGCCTAGCAAAAATTTATGGAGAGGTTTAAACAACAAAACCGATGGAGCACAAAGGCAGAAACATGCAGTACCTTGGTATATTGCGTAAGGGAAATTGCAACCACGCAGCCAAAGCTGGAGCAGAGTGAAAGGTCAGCGCAAGCATCGATGGATTCGAGCTGCACACTGGCAGAAATGTTCCTGAGGGAAAGGTGTGAACGATGTAAATAACCCTGGAATAAAATTCAGCTTGGTCATGCATTTCAGTGGATGACTAAACAAATTGTGAGGAAAAACAAGATAGAGTCTTCCTCAGTGAACCCATCGCTCAGCTGTTGGCTGGATAGACCCAGGGCCAGAGGGTATTTGCTTAAAGGAATGGTTATTTTGGCTCCATGTGCTCTTTTGTCATTTGGGTAAGGAAATAATGCTGAATATTTGTAATGGTGATGATTTGCCATTTGAAATAAAAGGATCTTGAACATAAATCTGCTAAATCAGACTAGAGTGGTTAAGAGCATTATGCCAAGAGTTTAGTAAATGGATTGCAGGTGGCCCCCATTCCATGTTTATTTACCTCATGGCAGTTGAGCTTTAATAGTGCTTCAGTGCTAATAGACTGTCTTTACAGGTAAAGAAATGTCACAATAATATTTATTGCTAAGCATGACAAAGTGTTATAGCCTTCAATTAGTGTGGTATCATTTTCTATGCACAAGTGCCTTGTGTATATAATATGGTCAGAATTGCTCAGTGTTTCCAGTGCTGACTCATCAAAGTCAATGAATGTTTTTGTATTAATTAGCTTTGGATGAAATTCTGTCTCCTTTTTTACTCTTAGTGCAACAAACTTTCAAGGACTTTTGCAGTAGAAGGGACTGTATATTTGATTCTTTTATGACTGAGGTATCATGTATGTTTTATAATTTTGAAGTTTGCAGTTCCATTGTTTATATATTACTCCTTGAGTTTGATTTATGTTGAAAATTAGTTTAATTTTGGGATTGAGACCAACTCCTTTATTTATTAAAGACTGAACTATATGTGGCCTGCATCTTTGTTTAGGGCTTTAAGATAGTTTTGGAGTATTATCAAGGAGAGTTGATAGTTCTGATATTTCAGACAAAATGAAAATGCTGCCTTAATGATTTGATGCCCCAGGTCAGTAGCTGTCACCTGGAGAAAGAAATAAAAGATGAAGTTTTAAAAATTTCCTTCTGTTGTTTCTTGTGTTGCTTTCTGGGCTTTGTCTTGAAGACAGCATTCCCGCAATAGTTAGGAAGTCTGCCTCTTTTTTTTTTTAATTATCATTGTTTTGGTCATTTTTAATATACACTGAAGGCACAACTCTTACTTGGATGTGAATATTTAGATTAGAGTGCCCTTTCATACCTGTTTTATTGTAGTGATGAGTTAAAAACATGTAGGAAAGTCATATTAGTATTCCTCATGTGTTGGCAAACTTCAAATGCTTCTTAGTTCTGTTTGAGGTGTTCCTATAATAGAGTTTGTTGTTTTATTGCCTTTGTAGCCTGTTCTTGATGGGAGAAAATTTGGTGCTGAGCTAATAACGAAGACTAGAGAGCCAAGGCTCTTGTTCCCAGGTAACTTAATATAGCCAGAACTTATTTTTGTGAAGTCTGTAGAAAGTAGGAATGAATCAGCAAGATACTCTTATGAAAGGCCTGCAAAAAGCTTCCTGTTGACTGGACATAAATGTAATTTTTTTTAGAAGCAAAGCACTGGGACCATGGCCCTGCAAGAGAGAGGAACCAGCAGCAGCAGCTCCACCAATGACAAGCAGGAGCAGAACCATAATCGTGTTATTACAATTGTATTCCTGGCACTTTTCATCGACTTGTTGGGATTTGCTCTCATCTTGCCACTCTTCCCTTCCATCCTTGATTATTACAGCCAGGCTGAGGTAAGTAACAAGAAAGTCAGCCCACAGAAAATGTTAGGATCTTGAGGGAGGAGTGGAAGGAAAATCACCTGCCTTGGGGCAAACCAAATAGCTGTAGGAAGATTAATAATTACCCAGCATATATAAATGGTTCATAGACTGAATTTATTTGTCAACCTGCATAAGACTCCTCACCCTTGTTTTTTCATTAAAATGAGAGATCTGTTTTGATAAAAATTCAGGTATTTCTTAGGGACTAGTCCTTGTAGTTACCAGTGGTTTTGTGTCTTACACTGATGTCACTGGTGAGGCAGTTCATAATGGATCTGCATGCTGGGGTTTATTGAAGAACCAGAGATGAGAGCTTTTCCCCCAGCTGAGTATTTCACAAGGTCACTTGCTCCCTCCCCCAGTGTGGAGTTCCATCTCAGCTTCCATTCCTATCAGGGAGCTGGATGCTGCTCCAGGAGCAGAGCAGAAGGTCCTGTTGAATCCTGGCTGTGCAGGTGCTCATTGTTATCCTTCTCAGGTGTTAATGACATTACTGGTCAGGATGAACATTTTGTGGGAGAATTGTTTCTGCAGCCCACACCTCTGTCTCTCAGCCACTTTCTAGCTCCACTCCAGCTGTAGGCTTTGTCCTTCTTGCAGCCATATCTCTGACCCAAACCATGGGCTCTGATTGCCATGGTCTTCCCCCACTTCCAGTGTATTTCCAATAGCCAAGATCTCCACCTTCTTTTCCAGACCCTCTTCTTTTCAAGTCCTTCTCCTCTTTTTGGGAATCATTCTTTTTTTGCACCATCTTCTCCTGCATCTGCAAGCTTCTGGTTCTCCCAGGCTAAACAGTCTATGTGCAGCAGGACAGAGTGTGTTGCCTTTTTAATTGAAAGATTCAGGGCATGCCAGTTTAATTCAGGATTTAGCAAGTAATGGGCCTGAAGCTTAAAAAAGTTCAAATTCAGACATTCCCCCACCCAAACATACACTATCTGCTGTCTGTTAGCATTCACAATTTAAGCTATTTTTGGCCTATGATCAGTGAGGAAATTTTCCCTCATGGGGAGGAGGAGGGAAGGAATCATCTAACATTGTCTCTAGTTCACTAAGCTCTGATGCTGTCTTTGAAAATAAAACTGTCTTCCTGCTTCTATTTCCGTGTTACCTGTTTTTCAGGATGGATTCTATTTGTCATTGCAACGTGGGGTAGACTGGTTTGCAGCAATGGCTGGGATACCTCCAGAGCGGAAATACAACAGCGTCTTGTTTGGAGGTAGGGAAACTGAGCAAAGAAGCTAACAGCCAAAAAACAATGTTCTTTCCAAGTTATTTGCAGTGTTGATATGAAGAATGACAAGAAATACAAAAAGCATGCTTGCTTATTTTTAGTTCTAGATTTAAGTCACACAGAAAATGTCTCTTTGAGTAGACTATAAATGATTTTGTTTTTACCACACTGATAGCAATGAAGAGTTGGACAGCCCCATCTCTCATTTGGAGACACCTAGACAGGCAGGAGGAATGGGGTAACAGGAGTCTTGTGAAATTCAGTAAGAACAAATTTTAAGTCCTACCTGTGATAAAGAGTAGTCCTTGCTATAGTAGTGGATGCTCACTGGTGGCCCTGGGGGTCCTGGTGAGCAGCAAGCTGAGCATGAGCCAGCCCTAGCAGCAAAGGTGCCAACAGCTCCTGGGATGTGTGAAGCTCCTGTGATGTGTGAACAGAATCAGAATCAGTGGGTTAAGGAAAGTGATCATCTTCCTCTACTCAGCATTTGATAGACCATATCTAAATAGTTACATTCAGTTTTGGGCCCCAAAAGGGGACAAGGAAGGGTATCCATACACTGTGTGAGTTCAGTGAAAGGCTCTAAAGATGGAGAGTCTGGGGCCCTTGGCTGATCTGCAGTGAGTGGCAGCTTTCCAACACCTGTGGGGAGGTTATGGAGAGCTAGGATCTTCACTGAGGTGTGTGAGAGAAGGAGACATAACAGGTGTAAGTAGCATCAGGGGAGGTTCAGATGGGAAATAGGGAGGAACATTTTTCCTGTGAGGATGGTCAGTGGAACAGGCTGCCCAGAGCAGTGTCCATCCTCAGAGGTTGTCAAACCCTGTTTGGGTAAGGCCCTGAAAAATCTGCTCTGACCTCACAGCTGACCCTGTGAGCAGGTGGTTGGAGTAGGTGACCTCCAGAGCTCCTTTTTAACCTGAATTATCCTATGATCTTACTCAGTTTGTTCTACAGAAATACACGCCTACTGTTCCTTGTCACACTGCCAGCTGAGGGTCAGGAGCCTGCTGTGCTGGGCCCTGGCAGTCACAGAAATTACTCTCCCTTCACAATTGATCTGCACATGATCAGAGATCAATCAGTAGGGAGCACTGGAAATAGAAACTTGCAAGTTCCAGCCTTGCTTGCCCCTTGGGCAGGTATAGTGCAGCACTGCTTCTAAATCTCATTAGTCTTATTAAAAGCATCAGAGCCTCTGGCTTGCAGGACCTATAAGCATTTTCTGTCACTAGGACACTGGTGTGGATGAGCTCCAGCAGGAATAGTGAGTGAAGTATGTCATGTTACACATCAGAGACTCTTCTGGCTTCTTGCCCTCTAGACAGTTGTGACGAAACTGATTGCAGAGTATGAAGATATGAAGGTGTCTGGGTTAATTTTAGTTAGGCTCTCTCTACCCTCTCTTTTTAGAGAGCTGAGGCCTCCCCCAGGATAAGCAAAAGGCTTTTAAAATAAACTAAATGAAACACAAAACTAAATTAGAATATATGTGAATGTATTGTTACTGTTTAAAGTAGTTTAATTGGGTATAAGAGACCTTAGGAAGTTTATAAGCCATTTTCTTCTTTCCCACCATATCCTTGCAGGCATGTTTTTCTTTCTCTGCTCATTTTTTAGTCAAATTACTGGCTTTGAGTGCTAGGAAACAGTTTTCTTCAATTCCTCAGAAGCTGCTTTTCTCTTCGACTTGACCAGAAGCTTCCTACTTTCAACTTCTCACCATCTCAGATTGTTTAGACAAGGGGCGGCAACTCCCAGTCAAGTCTAACCTGTTGCATTTCCTTTTACGTGCCATGTCCTGTACTCTTGGGAGTGCTGTGTGGAAAGTGTCATTATAGTTGTGATGTTAAGCAGAGGCTGCTGCAGCCTTCCTGCAGCCTGTATTCCTTCACTGCCCTCATCTGCTCAGAAGCTGCTTTTCTCAGGTATCTGCCCAAGGATTGGGAAGGTGCTTGCAAGATCATCTTGTTGTTTCTCCCAGTGCCAGCCATATTTTTCATTTTTGATTAGACTGCAAGCTCTTCAAGTCTGAAACTTCTCTGGCCATGTCAGGGCCCTGAGGGCACCAATACATTGTTGCTGTGACCAGTCATCACCCACACATTTTCTGCCCAGTGATTCAGGAGCTTTGTTTCAGGCTTTGTCTCCAGGGCTGTCTCTGTCTCCATCTCTTGGATGGGCTTCAGACCTACATTGGAGGTATCTTGTATCCCAACCTACATCATAGTGTTGTTTCCACAACTTTCTCTGCCCCTGACTCCTGCTGGTCCAGACTGGACTCCCTGGAAGGATGTGTGAATCACCCTTGCCTTGTGTGGGACTGTCAGTGGGCCCTGTTGGCAGCGCCTGTTCTGCCCAACCCGTCAGATCGTGGGACACCCAGGCTGGTGAGGGCACTGCCAGTGCTGTGGTCACCCTCAGCTCCTGGCTCCTTCCCCCATGCTGCATGCTGGCTCGGAAGTATTTGGCATGAAAGGGTTTTTTTACAGTGCTAGAAACACAATGAAGGGAACTGTGTGTCATAAACTGCCAGTGTAAAATTCTGTAAGATTTTTTACAGTTTTTTTGAGCTTTGAGTTGTCACAAGCTACTCTTCCCAACAAGGTGTTCAGTATCAATATTCTGCCTCCCTCCAAGCTGATGGGAGCAGAACTTCTGGTCTGTCTCTCCTCTGCCTTTTAAAGCTTTGATAGCTGAATGATTTGAAACATATAACCCAGTTTTTCCTTTAGGGAAAAGCTGTGACAGCAAAGCATCTTTTGCCTGCTTGTTGAGAGTGTAGTGCAAATTAATGAATCTGTGAAGCTAGAAATGGCAAGAGAAAAGAGGAATTAAAGATCACAGAAGCTGGAGGCAGGTTTCAAAAGACTCTTGGAGTCTGTTGGAACCACTCCTACCTCTTAGGGTGCCTCACGAACAGCAGTGCTTAAGTCTTTCTTTCCATGATAAAAAGGAAAGAAGAACTAATTAAGTGTGACAGAATAAGGTTCAAACAATCAAAAAAGTCTTAAAAGAACTGTGACTGTTAAAGACTGTGTTATCTCTACTTTAAGAGCAGAAAATATATGTAGTCAGCAGGGAAACATTGAAGAATCATCATTCCATAATAACCAATGAGTTTCAAACCCTTTCTCACCAGTGGAGTAACCAGGAGGTCATCCAGTTTATGTCTGTTACCCTGGTCTGGCTGTGCATCTGGTCTGTCTGTATTTGCTGCCTCAGTTAAGTAACAATGCAAGGTTGGTATTCTGAGAGTGGCATGGTTTCAGGGACAAAGCTATTCTTCATAGCTGTGGTTTTACATTTGATTTCAAGTTTTTTTCACACATAGTGATAGATCTTGAGCAGCTTGGCTGTCTTTGTATTTAAGATGAAGGCAGCAAGCCTAATGATCTCTATCTTTTTATGTTTTTTTTTTTTTCAGGTCTGATTGGCTCCATCTTTTCCCTCCTGCAGTTTTTCTCCTCTCCCCTCACTGGTGCTGTGTCAGACCACTGGGGCAGAAGGCCTGTCATCCTGATGACAGTGGTATGTGTCACATGCTGGTCTTAGTCATGGCATCTCAATATACAGTGGAAGGCACCATGATCTTGTGCTTAGCACAGAAAGTGGATTGTGTGTGAATTGTGACAGTCACAGTTCAGCTCTAGAATTGAATTTTCTAGATCTGCTGGTTGTTGACTCTTTCTTGCCAAGTCACTTGGCCACACTTCCAAGTATGAGTGCTTAAACTGAACTTCCCAGACCCAGAACTGTACATAGAAGACACCAAAATACTTATCTGTTTCTGTCATTTTCCAAAATCCCTTTCCCTTATGTACGGGAGAATGACTTCAGATGCTCTGTTGACAAATTAATTCCTGTATATTTTAGTTCATCAAGTGATTAATGAGGGCTGACCACTTCATTACCCATTCCACAGAGCCTGGGAATTGTTAGGAATACATAGCACTGCAAGATGCATTTCTTATGAACATGAACATTCTCCTTATTTTGAACTCAGATTTCTCTTAAATTTGGAAACAAATGGAATGGGATGTACAAAAATGTTTTGTACCCAGGACTGGTTTAACTTCCACAGAATTTTGCTCTTCTGATTTTGGTAGAAATATCACAATTATATGTAGTTTGTATGGACTTGTTTCTACTTCTTTTATATTGCTGTTCAAGACATAGTGCAGCATCAGTTTATTCAGCCATGTCTGTTACATGGGGTTTGGAGCAGCCATTGAAAACAAACAAAAAATGTAAATGTTTAGCTGGGAAATGAGCAGGAATTACATCACCTTTGCATTGCTTTATAAAGAACCCTTTCTTGCTTCTGCAGATGGGTTTGATAGCATCATACTCACTCTGGGCTGCCTCTCGGACTTTTGGCGTTTTTCTCCTCTCCAGGATCATAGGTGGAATAAGCAAAGGGAATGTCAGCCTCTCCACAGCTATAATTGCTGACTTGCACTCTCCAAAAGCACGGAGCAAAGGCATGGTGAGTTACATTGGGGGGCACACATTTAGTTTTAATAAGCAAATCTTAATTGATTTCAGATGCTCAGTATGTCTTCCTCAGTTGTGTATTCACTGATCAAGTGAAAACATGGCTTTACATTCTACCTTGCTTCTGGAAAGGTGCCAGATCATATTCCTGAGAGCTCTTGGACTTTTGCCAATGACCTTCACTTACAAATGAAACACAGATGCTCTAGAGATGGAAAACTATCTTGTTTCCGTGTTAGAACTGTTACTCCTGGTGGTAACTTTAATTCTGATTATAATAGCTTAGGAATCAAAAGGTCTTATGGCCCAGTTTCGGTAGCTGGAAGCCAGTTACAGGGCAACCCCTTTTCCTCACTTTCCCAAGCTGTGGAAGCGCAGCAGCAGAGCACAGTGTGCTCCTGACTTCCTTTCACACTGCACTGGCTTCAGGATCTGAGCTCAGTGGGTAAAGGATGTGACATTTGGCTGACTGAGGAGTATGAGCAGCTGCCCTCTCCACTTCCAGAAGGCAGTGGCCCAGATGGAAACACCCTGCAGGCTGAACTTGGCCTGTGAATTACCAGTTATATCTTCTATCCTATAAAAATCTTAGAGGCCCAGACTTCTCTTAACAGATTGTTATAAGCTGCTACAGAGGACTCTGCTTCTTGGGAGGGGAAGGCTTTAGATTTCACAGTGATAGCTAATGAATCTTCCAAGCAAATTATTATAAACCTGGTGAGCCAAAATGTATTTTTATTTGTGGAGAGAGGTAGCATTACAGCACTAGTAAATAAAATGGGTCAGGGCCTATTGGTAGGGCCTTGAGAGTAAGTCACTTAGTGCATCATGGCTCACATCCACATGGCTTGTATTCTTTTCTATTCAAAGCAAAGTAGGCATGTTCATTCTGCTCTCTAGGAGGCTAACAGCATCTGACTGAAGTTACTCCCAAATAGTTTCAGAACCTGAAAAAACGGCTGTCTAAAATTCTCTGTGTTCACTTTATCCCTGCAGGCCATGATTGGTGTTGCTTTCTCCCTGGGCTTCACCCTGGGCCCCATGATGGGTGCTTACCTGGCCATGCAGACAGAGAAAGGAGAAGTCTTCTACCTTCGTTCAGCACTGTCAGCACTCGTGTTTTCTGTGGCTGATTTAATTTTCATCTTCCTCCTTCTTCCAGAGACGCTTCCCAAGGAAAAACGGGTAAATGGACGATCAGTCTCAAGATCTGTTTTTTCTGTAAAAATAGGATTTGACAGTTGTTGAAATACTGGAAACAGCGAAGAACAGGCTTAGCTAGTGTCTCAGAAATTTAGCTCATTCCTGGGATTAGGATTATTATTAAGGCTGGTGTCAAAGCAGATGTATGATCATAGAATCATAGAATATTTTGGGTTGGAAGGGGCCTTAACAATCACCTATTTCCAACCCCACTACCCCAGGCAGGGACACCTTCCACTAGACCAGATTGATCAAAACCTCGTCCAACTTGAAATTGAACACTTCTAGGTCCTATCTCCTAGCCCAATGTAATATAAGATCTTTATTGTTAACATGACTGCTTCATTGCTGGTTTTGGTGTGTTAGGTTTAAACTTCTCAAAACCTAATGTGAACATGGGAGGGAGACTGTGAAATTTAAACTATGACCACAAGGATTCCTTGGGAAAGAATTTCAGCAAGTCATAAAAGTATATGCATCAGAGACTGAATTTTCTTTCATTTAGCCAGTGTATGTTAGAAGTTTTCTTACCTATTATCTTGTATTTGCTTGAATATTTTGAACACTAAAATAGAAAACTACTTTTTTCTGAGCTGTTCTGTTTTCTATGGATAGAAAATATCTACATGTGCTAAAATTCAGTGACTGATTGGATTTGTGGGGCTGAACATTTATTAACATTAGAATTTGATATTGTGTGATTGGACATTGTCCAAGGTATGTCTGATTAAAAGTCTCTTAGAACAGTCTCCTTTGTAGAGGGAGAGAGGTGGAATTCAGCCCCGGGTATCTGCACTTGATTTGAGGCTTTCACTGGATTGGGTCTTTGCTGTAATCCCTGGTTTCTAGGCAGCACTCAGTTTTTGGAGCATGCTTGGTCTCTGGATAGCCAAACCCATTTGACATGGAGAATTGTTCAGGAAACTTTTATCTGCAATGATCCTACCAGGGCAAAACCTGAGTGTTTCCCAGCAGGTTGTGTCCCATGTGAAATCTGTTGCTTACACTATGTTCCCAACCACTACAGCTATGTTATTTTCTTTTAACAACTCTTCCATGTGTCATCTGTTCCTCTTTCCTATTTGGCTGTTTCTAAACCTTCCAGATAAAATCCTGTTCTTAGTTAGAGCTGCACACTCCGGGGAGGTGGCAACATGGTGACTTAGGGAAGTGCTACAGAGCAAATCTGTATTCTATAAACAATTCCTCCCTTGCTGTAGAGTGATTAAATGGCTTCAGTGCCTTTTAGGATCCTGTGATGACTGAATAGATCCCTCCCCCTTTTATTATCCTCTTGAAAGTTGTGAATCAGCTGGTATGTATTAGCCAGAATTTTGGTAAGGAGAGGAGCTCTGTGCCACTGCTTTTGGGGCTCTGCCCCTGTGCAGCAGTAGGTGCTGCAATGAGGTGCTGCTCAGGGCCAGGTCCCAGTCACACAAAGTACACAGAGTGTTTGGCTGCTCCTGAGAGGGTGATCTGGGGCTTCTTGTGATTAGTGTCTGTGCTGGTGTGCTGTCAGCCTCCACCTGGGCATGTGATCCATGTGTTCCAGCATATTTGTAATTTCAGTTATTAGGCTGCTCTGCTCTCTTCTGCTCTCTTCTTTGGTAATTCCTCCCACTTTCTGAGTGGGAGTTAGCAGTTTTCTTGGCCTGTGGATGACAGAGGAAAGGCAGGTATGTTGGCTGCCTTTCTGGAACTTGGCTGGGCTGAGCTGGAGCAGGTGCTCCCATAAGTGTAGGAGTGGAATATGTTGGAAGGACAAAGCTGTAAAAAGAGGGGAAATCATCATGATAAATGGCAGTAGCATGTGCCAGTGGGATCAGACATCTGTTTCCTTGAAGTTTGCTGTGTTGTCATTTTACCCTTGTTTCTCTATCTGTCTGCTTTTCACAGGAGAGAGTGTTTCATATTGATTCATGTCAGAATTACTTGTAGGAAGGGAAAAATGGAGGGGGACGGGAAACAAAGGTGTGTTTTCAACCAAAGAGAAGAGCACTTGTACTCTCTTCCTTCCTCTTTTTGTCAACTGTTCCACAAGTTGATCAGGTGAAGAGAGTCAGACACTGGCCTTATGGTAGCCAAAACAGCTCCTGCTGTGACCTGACTGGGAGGAGGGAAGAATAGGAAGGTCTCGTGTGGAATCTCTTCCCTTTAAAAGCTTTTGAGTTAGTTTCTAGCTAAGCTAGCCATGAGCAAGGCTGCCTAGTTGGAGGGAGATTCTTTTAACTTGTTTTTTTCTGGACTGAGTGTAGGGCTGTGCAGTATCAGTAGCAGACTTGTGGAAAGACAAAGCTGTGCTCTGTGCATACTAAACACGTCTGGTTTGGAAGGTAGGGCTGCAGCTTGGCAGGCCCAGGCTGCCTTCCTGATGTGGACTGACTCTGCCTTCCAGACCTGTTACTGAGTCTCTCTGCATTACAGGAAAACAGAATGAGCAAAGACACTCTGAAAAATGCCTGCCATTCAAGGTGACTTTTGAGGTGATCATGAAGCAAAATTGAGCAATTATGGGATAATAAATCATAAGCATAGAAATTAAATACAAGTTAGATGTTGCAGAGTTTGAACCTGTGAAGAAACTAAACTTCATGCAGCTGTTGACATTGACTGAAATTGGCAGTGTATACTTTTTGGGGGAAGGTGAAATTCTTCAGCCAGTTTTAGGACAATGTTTTCATTCTGGATCAGTAGATGAAATAATTTCTAGACCACTGTTTCTATGGAAAAGATAGGAGAAATAGAAAAGAAATTATGTGCACACACACAAACACCTACATAAAAAAATCTAATAGTTATATATATTTCATAAAACACTTTAGATTTTAAACATGTGCAATTTCAACGTATTGTAATTGGACCAAACTAAAATCAGCCTTTGCTTGGCATCCTGACTTGGATAATAATTCAAAACAGGTACAAGCTACAGGGTATTTTTATTACTGGCAAAGATGCTTGCAGGGAGTTGCTTGTGCCCAGATTCTCCGTGCTGTAGTGCAAACCCCATCCTACCAACACATGCAGGAACTGCCACAGGCCAGCTTCAGGAAATCCTCTTAGACTTCTCAACAGGGTGAGCAAACTTCTTGGGTGTGTCTGTTTACTGTCTGCAATAAATGCAGTGGGAGGGAGAATAAATATCCCAGTATGTTCTGTATGAATCAGCAGCTTCATGGCTTCAGACCAGCCCAGTCTATTGAACTGTTTGCTGTTGTGAGACTAATGGGCTCCAGACTCTGCTGTTGGGTACTCAGAAGCTCTGACTATCAAAACAAGGCAGGGATCATGTTAATACCATATTGGAGGTTGATTTGTTTACAGCTTCATTAAATCTAGCCCATAATGAGTTCCCAGGTCATGCACTGAGATTAAATTCCACTGATAATCTCTGCCCTCAAATGGACAATAGCTCCCTCCCTCCCTATCTGGGAAGAGAAGAAAGCTCATCAAATAAAGCCTGTGCAGTGCTTTGAAATATTACATGTGATTATTGAGGAGTCTTGAGTGTCTTATCTCTCCCTGTGACTGTTGTGTAAAATGACAGGCTAAATTCTACTCTAAAAACAATTGTTTCCCTAATAATGTAGGGAATTTGATTTCTAATCACTTAGACATTATTTCTTTTAGTGTTTTCTTTAATTTTCAATATTTTAGAATTAAAAAGAAACCAAATAAAAATGTAAATTATCTATAAATGGAAGAATAAGCATAAGATGGAAGAATAAGTGCCTGTGGGTAAGAAGCAGGGAGACTGCCACTAGGTGCATGATTAGGTTGAGATGGACACAGATGTACAAGGCTCAGAAGTGTTACAAAATAAATCTTCCTTTTTAAAAAGCCACCCATTGAGGCTGGGCAGAATCTTCTTGGAACTTTCTCTAAAATATCTCCAAAGAATCTCTATAAAAATTATATTTTCCTTCTCTTCCCCAGGAGGTGTCACTGGCTGGCTAAAATAGCGACCAGTACCAAAACAGGCCAGTGTTTGATGTGCTGCACATACTGGTCTCAGATTTGTAGCACAAGAGCAAATCCTCAGCTTCCTGTGAACTTGCAGGCAGATGTGCCATTATTTTCCTAATTAATGTTCTTTGGACATGAGTGATGATGCAAAAGGTGAACCAAATAAAGCCACCTTCAAGTTGTGGAGAAAGAGCCACTTCTGCTTTGTAAGAACCCAGAGAAGAATTTTTGTCTTCAGTGAAGGGTGCTATCAGTGCTCTGCCTTTCAATTCCATTTGCTGGTGCCAGTTCTGGGTTCAGAAAGTCTGGGTTGTTATTGGGGCCCACTCAAATCCCAATGCCAGGTGCCTTGTTTCATCTCAGATGATTTGTGTAGGTCTAGAGGCACATTTGGTGGTTACTGTCAGTTCCTAGAAGTGGTTATTACATTAGGTTTTTAAATAAACCTCTTTCTGTCTTTGATCAGGTCCCTTCTGTGACATCTGGATTTCAGGCAGCAGTTGATTTGCTCAGTCCTTTGGCTTTATTTCAGTTCTCTGCAGTCACCCGAGGAAAGGAATCCCCTTCAGAGCAGAGTAAGTGTCAAATGGCTATTTACAGTAATACTCTGTGTCTTCTTGTGTGTGGCATTGCTCTCTAAGTGAAAAATGTACTCAAACCATTCCAGAAGCAGGACTCTGTTTACTCATTTAAAACCCACCTTAATAACTTATGAACAGGCAATCAGAAATTCCACTGGACCTTGGTCCTTTTATTCCCAAAAGAAGGTTTTAAAGGCAAGTGTTTTGATGATTTCTGACTTGATACTTGTGTTTTCCTCAGCCAGTGGCTGCAGTAAGTGAAGTGATTTAAAGATAGATCAATGCATGAGCAAGGGAGATATGAGTTTGCTTATTCAAGCTACAAACGAGGAACTTCAGACTGGAATTTTATTTCTCAGTTCATGACTTGGAGATGTAGGATTCTGTACATCTCTGTAGGACACATTTTTTGATGTGTCTGTATGATATTTAAAATGAGCATCTGAGGCGAGAACATTTCCCTGTACAGTTGATAAATGCTGCTCTTTTGTTGTGATTTTATTGTCAAGCTTTGCTTGGAAAACACCACCATATTTCTCTCCCCACCTCCCACCCCCTTGGTGTTTGTTTGGGTTTTTTGATTTTTCAGGTGTTCAGAATCTCAAAACTTTGGGCCTGGCCTACTTCCTGTACCTCTTCCTGTTTTCTGGCTTGGAGTACACACTGAGTTTTCTCACTCACCAGAGATTCCACTTCAGCAGGTATTACAATAAATGTTGTATATTTTGACTAAGATATTTTCCAAAATCTTGATTTAAGGTCTCTTCATGTGTTCTCAAAAGAGGCTTTCTGACATTAGTGAAACCACTCAGTAAAGCCACCCCTGCGTTTGGTGGTATTTGGGCGTTGTGAGAAGAATTTATGAAATACAGGCACAATGTTTATCAGGAAAGGAATTACTCAATCTACATCTTCTAAAAACTAGGGAATATAAATACCCAAGATTAAATTAATGCTCCTGAAAATAGGTATAGCTCTACTAGTTGTATTGATTATAGTAAAACTTCTTCTTGCTCAGAAGAGTTTTTGGGTATCAGGACAAATCCTGAAGCTCAAAGAGGCAAAGGATGGGGGATATCTGTGTGATGATATTTGCTCATCAGCAAATTCTGCATGGCATATTGTGTGCAGTCATGTCACAGAGCCTGATTTCCTGTAGTCAACCACCAGAGAAGAAAGAGAACAGAATCCACCAACAGCTCAGCTTGAAATACTTTTCCTGCCAGCTCATAGGAAGAATTCCAGCCAGGAATGTGAACATGCAACTTGATTCCTGTGCGTGTCCTTCCTTTTGAGTAATTTTCAAGGGGTTGTCTCATCTTTCCCTGTCTGTCTTTCATTACAGTTTGTGGTTTAACTAATCCATGTGTGTCAAGGAGAGGTTTTGTAGTGCACGAGCTTGGTTGTGTCCTGTGCATTCAGGGCAGCCCTCAGTGAGCTGCAGAGCTGTGTGCCAGCAGTGCAGTCTCTGAGGCAGCTTGTGGAGGCCCTTCAGTTGAGAATATTCACATAATTCAGTCAATAAGAGAGGGGAAAGGGAAAATTGAAGGGTGGAGGGAATGATGTCTCAGACTTCCCAGTGTGACACCAGATCACCACCAGTCTGTGCCTTGCTGACCTCCATCAAACCCTCCATGAGCTGCACCTTGGAAACCAACATGTCCTGTGCACATGGCACAGATGTTGCCAGCACAGGGTCATTTATGTGTTGAGTCTTTGTGGGCCACCCCAGAAACCCTGACCTACCCCACAGCACTCCAGAGGTGGCTGCAGCACTTGCCAGCATTGTCCCATCCATACAAGACCTCGGAGTTCTCCCTTGCTGCTCTCTGCTTGCCAAGGCAGCTGCTGTTGGTGTTGTGAGAGCTCTGCAGGGCGGTGTGAGCCCCAAAGGCTTTTTGTCTCCCTTGCTCAGGGGAGGGTCGGTGAATCCCAGGGTGGAATGCTCCATCTGTGACTCCCTAATCTGTGTTTTTGCCTCCCTTCCAGCATGCAGCAGGGCAAGATGTTTTTCTTTATTGGAATAACAATGGCTGTGATCCAGGGAGGCTATGCTCGCCGAATCAAGCCAGGAAATGAAATCAGAGCTGTAAAAAGGGTAAAAAAAAAATCAGTTCTTCTTTTTCTTTCCCCCCCACAAATCTGATATGTTAATTTTCAGTCTGAAGTGCAGTGAAGGGTAGTTGGAGGTTATAACTGTATTTGTCCAATCAAAAGAAATTTCTGTCTCATCTATTCAGCTAAAAGACTTCTCAAAACTGGCTGTTGGGCACTTAGTTCTCTAACTAAACTTTGGAACTCTTAGAGCTCTTTTTTATGATATGAGCAACAATAGTGTTGAAACTTTGTGTTCTTCATATTTAATTGCAGTAAGGAATCAGAACAGATTGTCCATCTGTGCAAGTTAGGTAAAATATTGTGAAGAGTATGCTTTATTTCAGTGATTTCTCTTGCAGTGCAGAAACTACTAAAGCTGCTTCAGGGCTGATCTCTGACTTTCTTTCTGGGAAATTATTTTCAATCTGGCTATCTTTGTACTTGACAGGCTTTCCCTAGAGTATATTTCACTGCTGGGCAGGGAGAAATAGATTCTTTTTCCAGTCTTTGGTTTGTGATCATCAGTATTATATGTAACAAAAGCATGTATCAATGTTCAGACTGAGGTTTCACTGACAGAAGTGTACATTCCTTTGTTTTGCTTGGCTCTTTCCTCACAGAGGTACTGCAGCTGCTGTGCTGGGATGACAGGAACAGCTCCCTGCAGTTCATACAGCTGTGGGGACAGTAGATGTGTTGTGTCCTTTACATTTGTGTGTGGAACTAAACAAAGCACTACCTTGGCTCCTTGGCAATAGGTTTGCTTTGACTGTTAGAGCCTTGATTAATGTATTTTACATTATTTTGAGGCCAGTGTGATTTCAGTGGTGGCAGGGTAGATTTCCAAACCATTGCATTCCAGTGAATTGACTCAGCTTCTCTTAAAGTGATTTCTGCTGGTGAAACAATCTCCACCCTGATCCCTGGCAGGCACACTTGATGTCAGGCTGCTGGTGTCACGTTTCCCTGTGGATGAACATCAGCTGTGCTGCTTCATCCTCCACATCAGCTTCCCCCGTGTGCCCTGTCAGCCTGCTCTGTTTGCTGGCACTGCACTGCCCTTTGCACCTCTCATTTTTATACTCCTTCCCCAGCCCTGCACTGGGACATGCAGTTCCCTCAAACACTCATTTGCTGGGCCGATGGCTTCTCATGAGCACCACTCATGGTGTCCACTCTGCAGAGACCCCCAGCCCTGGGGCACTCCTCTTCGTGGATGCTTGTGGGTTTTGTGGGAGTTCCCCCATTTGCTGAAGTTATTCTGGCAGTTTGTGAATCTGCACCATATGGCAAACATGGCCTCTCTTAGCACAGTGGTTACAGTAGCTCATTTATTACTGAATCTTTAAAATGAGGCACTCAATGGTAGTGAATACCCTCCTTTATCACACAGGAAGCAGATCTGATCTGTCTTTTCTGCAGGAGCTCTGTAAGTGAGGGAGACATCACAGGGGAATGGAAGTCCAGCTCTTGGAGGAGATGAAGAAGGCTTTTTATTTTTGGGGTTTGAATTTTAAATACACCCTCTCCTCCCTTTTATTTCTCTTGGCTACAGAAATCTGAAAGCTAAAGATAAAATCAGCCAATAATGCTGAGAAAAAGCAGAGGAGTTGTAGTCCTGCTGCACACAAGCTTCTTCCTCTCTTGTGCCAGCTCAGGAGATGAAGAGTTAAAGCAAGATTTCTGTGCAGGTCAACACAGAACAAGAGATAAAATCCCCCCAAAACGACAGATGTATAGAGAGAGAACTTGCATGTGGTGTGCAATCATGTGATAGTGAGAGGGAACAGAAAAGTTCATTGTGCTGGTGTGTGGGGCCATCCAGGTGACTTTGAAATGTCTGCTTGGGAAGAAAGGGTTTTCTGCTTGTAACTTGTGTGCTGTCCCATCCCCGGAAGGGAGCTGGCAGGACACCTAGAGTTAGGCTTTAACAAGCAGCGCTCAGATCTAACCGTGTGACTCATTCCTTTTGCAGGCTATTATGTTGCTGATTCCAGCGTTTTTGTTAATTGGATGGGCTGCAAATGTGACCATGCTGAGTGCTGGACTGTTATTGTACTCCTTCGGTGAGCTCTTCAAAAGGCACTGCAAGCTAAGCACAAATGATTTTTCTTCATGTATTTATTCATACTTTTAAAAAAGATGCACTCCTAATTTCAAATTACAAGTAACAAAGTTGACACTTGGTTTTATGAAATATGAACAAAACAGTGTCTGGGATTTTTTTCTGGTGCTGTTTGTATCACAGGAAGTTGTCCTGGTGGTATTGGGAAGCATCCCCAGTGCTCCTGTTGTCTTGTCGTACTGTGGAGCTCTTGAGGGTTTGTTTTTTTTTACCCCCTCTTAGCAGACCTAGAAGAAGTATTCACTAAATAGCTCAGCTCAGGAAAAAAAGGGAGACATGGAATCTGTGTACCTGAGTGGTGTTGCATTATTTCTTAGGCTGGAGACCTGCACACTGAGAGTGTTCAGACTGAGTGAGAGTGAGGGTCAGATGTCTTCAGTGTTTGCATAAATTCTGTTCTGCCAACCTAAGCTGTTGTTCAGGGAAACAGTCGTGAATGAAGTTGGATCCATCTACTGGATGTCTAAAAAGAGATTTCAGATATTACCAATGCTGCTAACTATTGTTAAGCAGCTCCATATATGACTTATTACCAAAGTGGACTTCTCTTTTGTATGGTACAGCTTTAGGAGTAAATTGTAAACCACAAAATGCACCTATTGAGCCTATTATTTGTCTGGGACCAGCTGTGTGTTTCACAGGTGAGGAGTGAGAGGGGATGTTCATTACGTTGAACCATATTTGAGTCTTCCCTGGCCCCTTCCTGTGCAGACGACTCCATCTCTTCCCAGTTAAGCCAGCTAGAAATTCCCCTGGGGGAGTTCTCTTCTATTCCCCCTGCTGCCCAACAGTTGGGGCACCTGCAGTTAAAGCAACCTTGATCATTCCTGCTCTCCCATTTCCCTTCCCTTCCACTGAGGCACTTCTTTCTTGGCAGAAAAGGCCCCTATTTCAGTTAGAGGGCAGTGATTGCTGAACAACTCTTGGCTTTTGTGTCCAAAAAATCTCATAACCTTTTCTTCTTGGATGTAACTGTCTTCTTTCCCAGGAGAGCCTGTAGCTGCCTCTCCTCCCTGAGTGCAGTGCACTGCCTGCACAGGGACAGTGTCACTCTGGGTACAGACACCTCATTGTCTGTTTGGAACACGAGTTTCCCTGCTCCACTTGATAAGAGCACAGTGATTTGGAAAGCTGCCAGCTGGCTGATCTGCCCTGTCCATCCCTGTCCCCTGGGCTCACACAATGAGGGATGCTAATGTGAAACATCTGCTGGGAGCACTCACAGCTCTGGGCTCTTCCTGCAGGTTGGCTTGGAGGGGATGTTCCCATCGCTGAACTGGATTAAACCTGGTGACTCAGTGGTGGTGGAGTGCCCAGAGCTCAGCAGATTTCTCTGCAGCAGGAACAAGTCTGGGTCACATGTTTGTCACAGTTGTTCTTGTCTGTTCTGAGCTCTGCTGTTCACTGTCTCTTGTGTGGATTTTTCCAGCTGCAGCCATTGTGATCCCGTGTTTGTCAGCAGTGGTGTCCAGCTATGGTGAGTGTTCCCCCTGGCTGCCCTTGGCCACACCAGTGACCTTTGTCTTGACTTGGCTCAAATGATACAGAACTGACCTTGAGCTGAGTGAAGCATCAACAAGAACAGCTATGGATCCATCTCAGGCCCTTCTGCAGGGGGGCACAGGGAACCACCCCATGGCTCATACCTGTCTCACAACTGATAATTTCAGCACTAACAGCAATGATCTGCTCAGTGCCCATCAATATCACACTTGAATTTTGTGCTGTGTAACACAGCTCAGTCCAGTGTGATGGGGAAACCTCATTGCTGGTGGTGATGAAGAAGATGAAAAGTGGGCAAAGGCCACAAACAGCACTGAGGAGGGAACAGTCTGGGCCATCCCTGCCAGCAGTGAAATAATTTCTTGCTGATTCCTTAGAAAAGACCTTCTGAGGAACCTTCTGAAACTTCCTGGCACTGGTTGCTATGTAAACTTGTAAAGCAGGTGTAGCTGTGGTGCCACAGCTTTGAGGCACCTGGGTGCCAGGACTGCAGTGCTTGCTGAGGTGGAAAAGCAAGGTTTTGCTCATTAATGTAATTTTTATTTTTCTCTTATTGGACTTATCCACAGTTCTGTGTTTATTGTACACCCGGGCCTTCTCAGAAAACCTTGTGTACAATGTGAAGCTTTTGTTTTGGATAGCTTGGGTTTTTTGGGAGGTGTGGAATGTGCACTACAAACTGTCCCAGTCAAGCACTCGTGCCAGGCCCTAGTGTTTATGCAGTGAGGCACTTGTGAGGGCCTTGGTGGAGGGCAAGCACAGATTGGGGACTGGGTGAGAAATGAGGGGAGGGCAAGATGCAGATGGGAAATACCCCCAAAGAACAAGGCTCCAGAGCTACAGCCATGCCCAAACCCCCCCCAGTGTCATGCTCTGCTTCACAGGCACTGCTGGCCAGAAGGGACGAGTCATGGGCATCCTGAGAAGCCTGGGCGCCCTGGCCAGAGCCCTGGGACCCATCCTGGCAGCTGCAGGTGAGTGTGGCCTCGTGTTCCTTCCTCTCTTTGGCACCACACAGCCCAGGTGGGGCAGAAGGGGCACAGGTACCCCCTGCATGGGGTTAGAGCCCCTGAGCATTTTAGGGTAAAGGGACAGAGGAAGGGGAAGCAGCCTCAGAGCTTGAGCTGATGTTTACACCAAGCAAGCCAGAACCTGTTTCCTGAGTGCAGCAATGTGCCAAGTTCCTGCCACCCTCTGGCTCAACCAAGGAGGCAGTAGCTCTGCTCAGCTGTGCAGGTACTGTGTGAACACATCACACATCTGCAAGGAGAAGCACAGTAACAAGATGAATCCTCTTTCTTTTGCAGTTTACTGGCTGGCTGGGGCAGAGATTTGCTTCACTATCTGTGGAGCTTTTTTCCTCGTCCCCTTGGCTCTACTCAGGTCTATAAAACAGCAGACAAAGGAGGAGTAGGAAGGAACCACAAAACCATCACCAGCTTCCAAGGACCTCTGCAAGACCTAACTCTTGGCACCTGACTCTGCTGAGCAAATAGGAAAAGGAAGATTTTGATCTTCTGGAAGGAGATACACCATGACCATTTGCAGCAACAACACACAGCAGTTATGTTTAAGGTGGCCTCCCAGCCAGCTGGGTTAGCTTTGCAGAAAAACACCAAACAAATGAAAACAGACACACACACACACACCCAAAGAGTTGAGTAAGGCATTAAGAGCAGCTGAGAAGTAGAGACAGCACAACAGCAGCAGGCCTGGAGCCCTCCCCACTCACCAGGTGCTGTTGCACACAGGGCTCTGCAGGGGCTGGGCTGGCACAGAACAAACCCTCAGGACCGTGCTGATGGGGTTTTTGTACAAGTGGTACAAGAGCTCTGCAAATGCTGCATCCACACCTGCAAACGTGATGGTCAAACAAAGCAGAAGCACACTACAGGTTGCCTGGTACCCCACTGGTACTTTGGCACAGGTGGACTGTTTTTAATATACAATTAAATTTGAAGAGTTGTTTTATATTTCTAATACTATGTGATGTTTTTGATGACCAAGCTGCCCTGTTCTTTTTGCATTACAATAAACGGTTACATTGAACAGTGCTGTTGGTCAGTTCATTACAGTTGTTACACCCCTCTGAACTTAACATCCCTGTCTAGCTGAGGCAAAAAGGGCTCAGAATTTTACCCAAGGTGCCAAAGGCCTCCTTGAGGGAGCCAGCCATGGATGACAGCACCATGCTGACCCCAGCTAACAGGTGGGGGAAGGAACCTCCACCAGGCTCAGCCCACTGCTGAGCTGGGAATCTCTGGCAAGGGAGCCCTGCAGTAGCCAATTTGAGTATTTTCTGAGAATGAAAGCCATCATTAATCAATACATTAATCATTAAAAGAAAACTAAGCAAATGAGGATACAGAGTAAAAGTGTACAAGTTTTGAAAGCAGAGCATGATTTTTTTTTTCAAGAGTTTTATTTATGAGTAGAACTTAATGATACAAGAAAGAAAGAAAAATACAGGACTTTTTTCTGCCCCAAAGTGTGTAACCATACCATACATGACTACATTTCATATTGTAATACAAAGAACTAAAAGAACAAACTACAAAATTTGAAATTAAGAGTCATTGCATATGTGGTCAAGATAAATGGAGAGACTTCAGTAAAGAACTGAAACATACAGCAATTAGTCATTTAGTTACGACCCTGCAATAAAACACAACTTAGCAAAATAAGTGTTGTTTGCTTCCTAGTGTACAAGGACATACAATGTTAGAGCAGAAGCTGAAAGCCATTGGTGCCATGCAGTCCTGCCTGAGCGCTGCTGTCCGGGGGCTCCAGCCCAGTGCCCACCTGCTCTGTCCCACACCGGCCCCGTCACCTTTCCCACGGTCCCAGTGGCCACCTCGAAATCTCTGTTCTCACTTCAACACTGACAGATCAATTCCACTTCCAGTTGTTCCCCTTTGCTGCCCAAAACCAGCCCGAGGCATCGGCACCTCCCAGCCTGACACAGGCCTTGCTCTGTGCACCCAGAGCTGCCTCCAGCTGCTCCACCCACCCGGCCCTCCGTGCTTTCTGCTGCATGAATGTAAGGCATTAGTTCTCTGCTATTTTACCAATTGCAACATTTAATATTGTCCTAAAAGGTTACATCCATGATCTGTTGTGTTACAGACACTTACTGTGAGTCAGTGTGTTGCCCTTAGCCCCACGGGGTGGTGGGGTTTGCTGCTGTTAAACCTGAAATGCAAATTCGAGAAACCAGAACTGGTCACTGCCCCGCCGGCTCTGGGCCGGGGAAGGGCACCCGCTTTCCGGAGAATTCCGCAAGCTTGACCTACCTGATCTTACACTACTTTTATAATTAGTGATAGACAGAAGCATGGCAATAACTGGGAAATAGTGAACTCAGTGGTGAGAGTGATTTGCCATGCTACACATTAAACAAACATTTATAGCAAACAGTGAAAATACACCTTTAAGGTTACACAGGATTTCTGTACTTGACCGCTGGCAACAACAACAAAAAGATTTAAAGAAATGCCAGCTTTTGTAAGTGAAAATATAATTACTATAAAACAAGGTGAAATACTCAGTGTAATGCATTTACATTTTTATCAGTGGGAAGGAACACAAAAGGCTGCACATGGGGTTCATGCACAGCAAGGTTGCATGTGCAACAAAGGGATTTTTAAGAGGATGAAAAAAAACGTGCTAAGGCCCAAAATACACCTGCCCATGCTCCACACCACCAGCTGAAAAACTTCTGAAATACTTCTACTTCAGTTACTTTTTAACCTTTTCTAACAGCCAAATCACAACATGACTCAGCGAGGCAAGAGCAAAGACAGATTTCCCTTAAACTGTGATTCACTAGAAAGAAAAAAAAACAGGCCAAGATTGGGCTCTTTGAACACACAACATGAGCGGAACACACCACGGACATTTCAGTCCTAGACATCAAAGACTGATTTCACCAGCCAGTTATAAAATAAAACAAAGTGAAAAACACCTTCATTTTGTAACAACAGTGAGAAGGGAGAGAGAGAGGAAGCAATGGAGAGCCTCAAAGCTTGGCCAAACCACAACCTATACTCACAAGCTTGCAGAAGTTTACATGTCAGTTCAGGAATTCACCCCCCTTGAGAACACCACTGCAAAAGCATCCTCTCTAAAAGTTAAAATTTAAGAAATTTACTTGTGACTTGGAACAGAATATTGGAAAGAATACTTCTTGTGGTAAGCAATGGGTGTTTTATTTTTAATTGTGATTTTTTTATGTTCTTTTGCAAAGCAGTGCAGGCTTTAAATTAAAAATAGTGAATCAATGCCTTCCACATGGAAGTAATTTACATTTGATTACTAACTAGGGATCAGATCTGTGGCAGCTGCTGAACACACAGGATTAGCACCTTTTTGGACATGAGTTTCTGGTTATAACCCTAAACAATCAAGCCATAACTTGAGGGGCTGGTTGGATTAATTGTGGCATTCATTTACATAGTAAGACAAAACACTCAGTACGATCTGGTACATTCTAGTGGTTAATGGATTTTAAAATATGACAGTGTTTCTGCAGTGGGTTGGCCTTTAGGAGTCACTCTTCTTTTTGCTCTTCTTCAGGAAGGAAGGAGTGCGAAACTTCTTTTTCTTTTTCGATGGGGACTTCCCTGGAGATTCATCACTACCTGCATCAGCTGCTGTCCCCTCCTCAGCTGTTGGTGTTGCTGGCTCTTCAGTGGGCTGGGACTGGGGTTCCTTATTTTCCACTGCAGGTGGTTCCGTTTTGGGCACATCGTGATCACATCTCCCTTCCTCCTTTCCTAAGGGAGGGAAGCCGAGTGCTTCCGAAGGCTCATCGGGGGTGAGATCTGGGAGGGTTTGCTTGAAGGTTGCAGCATCACTGTCATCTCTGTAGGTCTGGTCCTGCCGTGTCTCTGGTGGACGGACAGACAGTGACAGTCAGTTTACAAAAGTGTCCCTGGAGCAGGGCAAGCGAAGCAAGTGGATGGTGAGTGAATAACTAATATATTTACTTTGCATGGAAGCCTTTGTAATAGGACTGTTCTCCAGCTTTGGGCACAGAAGAAATAAGATATTCCAAAGTCCTGATTGTTTTTAAGCTTCTTCACACAGAACAGATAAAGCTGAATTTCATCAGTAAGAAAGTAACTGTTCAGACCTCACTCCTGTTTTACTCATGACATTTGCAGAGAACACAATATTTTAGTGCAATAAAGCAGGAATTAAACCTATTGTTTTCATTGGGTAGAGTGTTTCGCAATTCCATACCTTTATTTTTATTTCTTTTGGAGACATAAAACTAATTGCTGATTTGCAGTGATCCCATACATGCAAATCCATTAATTTCTAAATTGTTGGCTTGCCAATTTATAATCCCAATGAAGGGATTTCCATAATATTCTTCCATGAGACCTAACTGATGTTGCTTCAAAATATAATTTCCTATCACAAAGGCTTCACTTTTTTTTTTTTTGCAAGATATGAGTACATATTATGGATTCCTATAAGTAAAATCCATGTAGTTTATCAAAATGAGCTCAGCAGGTTATGCAATACAGCTTGTTTATTGTATGTGATGTCAACAGCCAAACTCACCCTGTAAAAGGGAACATCAAGAGTCCAGTGGTAGCTGTATGTCCAAAGGGGAACTGAACCGCTCCTCCCTCAAGTGCAACACTGTCCCCACTCACCGCTGTGCTTTAGGGACGCTCTGGGTAAGGCTCCTCTGTGTGCCCGGGTTCAACAAGGAGCACTTTGTGGAGTTCCCTGCAATGCTCTCCGTGCACCACAGCTGAGCAGTGTCCCCTTAGCTGTGCCACATCTATCCCCACTGATGTTACATAAGGAGGAATTTAGAGCAAAATCCAGGCCATGCTCATTGTGAGGCACAAATGAAAGGCAACTATTTTTTCCTCCTTTCAAGATCTTGTTTGGCTTTAATTTGAAAAGACTGAAGTCTTTCACAAGAATTTACAGAAAATGCTTGACACTTTCACATTTTTCCTATAAAAATGACAGTGTGCTTTTTACTTCTGCCAAATGGGATTAATAATTCTCTGATATATTTTAGAGGGCTCTGTTCTGTGAATACCTGCTAGGAAATAAACATGTTTTCCCTAGAGCACCATGAACTTCTAATAGGTTAAATAAACACCACACACTAGTATCCAGTGCAAAACACTCGGAATGCACAAGTTAGCAGTTTAAAAGTTATAATGCAGGCAGGATTTAAATCAGAGCAAAAAAGAGAAAGCAGTTATGTACAATTGCCTCCTGAAGCTGTAGTTTAGCCTGTCTATGTATGGCAGACACAAATTCGTAAGAAACACCAGTTACAGTTCTTCACCATCACTACCCTGTTTTTGGATTTGACTTTTCAGGAATTAACTGAAAACATTGCTGAGCTCTTCTCCCTGGGATCCAGTGACAGGACATGTGGGAATGGCTCAAAGCTGCAGCAGGGGAGGTTCAGACTGGACTTTGGGAGGCATTTATTTACTGAGAGGTGGTCAGACACTGGAATAGGCTTCCCACTGACTGAGAGCTGGTCAAGGCCCCAGGCTTGTCAGTGCTCAAGAGGCATTAGGACAATTGACTTTAACTTTTGGTCAGCCCTGAGCGGGGTCAGGCAGTTGGACTAGATGGCCATTGTAGGTCCCTCCCAAGTAAAACATATTATATTCTATTGATTAGTTGGCCCAATTTTCAGAGCAGGCACCCTGTTGGACTGTCAGATTTATTTTATTTTTTTTAATTAAGTTTAAAAGATAGTTTTGAAGTTTTAAAAAAAAGATTAGAGATTCTCCAAATTAAAGAATAGGAAGTTACAGGCATTCAAACAGCATTTGCCAGCTGGCCTGAGCACTGAATAAATACAAATGGGTTTATAACTCATTAACCCAGGACTGCTATCCTTCCCAGTTTGTCAAGTTCCCATCATCCTTAATAAATAGATTAACATGATGCTGGAATCAAATAAACATCTGTTTATCTAGTTTGCTAAGGGCAATATTTTACTGGAATTCGGAAGATTTACAAATTCCACATTCAATTAAGCCAGCACACAACATATAAACGCCCTGCTACTCTGCTGGATGGATTTCAGCAACATAACTAGAAAGGTTTAAAAACATATTTCTTGCTGCAAAACCTATTTACAATTTAAGAATTCACCTCAACATTTAAAAGTTTTGTTTTAAATAATCATGTTTACATCCATGCTCTCCCTTTATATATATATGTGTATATATATATACTGTGGCTTAAGAGTTTAAATCATAATATCAATACTGGTGTGTGTTTACAATTCACATTATTTATGAAAATAAAGTTTTATGGGGTTTTGGTTTGATTTTTTTTCAACACAAATATGTGGACAAACATACAAACTGGGCTATGACTGAGTTAAAAAACACTTGACTGATTTCAGCTACACTTAAACAATATGATGAATCAAAGCTGAGAAGAGGTTGTATACTAAGAACATTTGTCATTCAACAGAACCTCCCCCAAACAAAGTCATCATGGTGTGAACTTTCAGTTACTCTCTAAAATAAGCTTTGTATGTTTGTCCCAGAAAACTTCTACAACTAGAAGAGTTTGTCAAACACAATTCTCTATTTAAAAGAACTTTCAGGTTTTAGAACTTTATCAGTAACATCACAGGTGTCTACGATATAGTTTGACTTTCACACCTATGACAAACACACTGACTTTTGGATATAACAGGACATACAAACATCCTTATTCCTTTAAAGTATAATCCAAAGGAGCCCTGCAGAGCTAGCCAAAACAGCTGTAGAAGTTTCTGCCACCAAGTACTTGCTGTTATTCCTTGTCTGGAATTTGAATTCCCTATAGTTAACACAAAACATAGGAGTAGTCCCATATCCATTTCCATGCAGAAGTCTGCTGGGTAAATTTAAATCCACGTCAGTGGATTTTGCTCTGGAATAGATTAGGAACTCTTCTGTTTTGTTACCAGGCCCAAGCTGTGTGGGCAGCAGCAAACTGTTGGGGCAGAAACTCCCAGGGCTGTTTCAGCTATATCTGCCAGGCAACTTCAGACTATTCCTTTTTAAATTGAGGAATCAGACACACAGATATGGAAACACGGAAGGTGACTTTCACAGTCTCTCTCAAAGGGGGAGTGTGCTTTAACATGAGGTCTGCAACTGCCTGAAATTACATGGAATTGAGAACTAAAGAAATCAACATCTCAACTGAAAAAGCCTGCTTTTTAAAAAAAAAAAAAAAAAAAAGCAAAACCAAAAAAAAACCTTAGTAAACAAAGATGCAAGAGTGAAGCAAAGCACAAAAGCAGGTCAGAGTATGGAATGATACTTACTATGGTAACAGGTATTCTTTAGCATATCCATCTCCTGTTTGTAACGCAGCCACAAGAAGAAAAAAGCACAAGTAGAGAATCTATGCATTCATCACAGCCATTGTGTTACGTTAGAAGAATGGTAGCAACCCATTCTTGTAGAAAACAGAATGAGATGAAGTAGTGAATGGCAGACTAAGACAAGTGATATATCCAATGTACAAGGTAAAGGAAACAAGACAATAATTGGATTACACCTGATCAAGACTATAATTTTATCCTTTTTTTAGAGAATTATCAACTTTAGCAGCCCTGCTCACATTTTAGTTAAAACTATGATGTAAGGTGAGCAAATAATCAAATTTAGATTCAAATTGAGTAGGAAAAATATTTACTGAGGTGTAATCCAAGTACAATAATGTTTAAGAAATGTGCAATCTATGAAGAAGATTTACCAAAGCATCTAGATACGTGTCTGGTTCACCATCAGACACTATTTCATTTAGTAAGAGTAATTAATCTCGCAGAAAATGCACAAAAAGGTAAATCAGTTGAGAAACACCAAGAGATGATAAGGCAATTCTGAAGAGATGGAAATTTGTCTTTATATTAATGCACACTTCTTTATTATTGTAAACAAAACTCCTGTTAGACTCACAGTTCAGTGGAGTGTCTCGTAGGTAGTACAACAATGAAATACAAGAAGTATTGACTGTTATTAGCTCTAGTTCATGTCCTCCCATGCGTCAGTCACTAAGGATGCAGTTACCAGCTCCCCCCCCACGGCAGCACAACGTACCTTCCTCTATTTTAATTGGTGTACTGGGAGGAGTGCGAGCTGAACTGGGGTCAGGGGGGCTTTTCTCTTTCTGTGGCCTGCCATCTTCTGAGGGCTCTGCAGGTGCAGGCAAAGGGAAATTAAAAAGGCAAATAAAACTTCTCAGCATGTAAGAAAACAAGTGTCCTTTTCTCCATGCATGAAAGATACCAATACATTTGTCTGAATCAAAATTCTGCCAGGATATTAAATAATACCAAAACAAGCAAAAGAAAATTAAGTGATAGTTTGATACTAACAAAACTGTTCAAGTCGCTGTTGTGCTTTGCAGCTTTTTTGGAGGTTTTTTTTTTCTTTAGGAGGGCATGAATAATGAAATCATTTATTAATTGGTTTATGCTGCTGTTATAAAGAAAACTTGTGGGGAAAAACCACAAGGAAGATATAAACAAATATGGAGGAGGGGATACACTCCCAGGCCTACACAAGATAACACTCTTTTGCTTGCTTTGTATTGCTGAAATTTGGAGTAAACAAAATTGCATCCCGAAAGAAAGGAAGACTGCACAGATAATCAGAAAAACATGCAGTAATTATATGATTCCAAACAGATTTCACAGTGGTTTGAGTATTTGTTATTAGTAAGGAGGACTTGAGTATTAGTCCCCCTTGCTTCCAGCTTTAAATAGCCCTAGATCCAAAGGAAAACATTAATAGAGTACACCATATATTGGGAACAACACTAAAGCATTGTTCCATCCAGTTCATCTACACAATTAAAGTGAAATCAGTCCCACAGATGAGAGTCAACTGACAGAATCTCCACATGGTGTAGATAAAGAGGTTGTTCCTTGGATTACAAGCACAGCTGTACCATGTTAGTAATACCTGAGGCCTCAGCCAAAAGGTCAGGATCAGACCTTAAAGCTTTGATCACTGCAGTATGAAATTCCTTATGGGAGGACTTCTGCCCATCTGGCTCTTCTCCATTTAGATGTGGGATGATTTGCTGCATGGTCTGACAAGAAACCCGTGCAGCAGCAAACTGAATGTTAGCTAAAGACTTAGACAATGATGATATGTCACGATCCTGTAAAGTCTTCGTATCTGTTCCTTGAAAGGTGTTTGATCTGCCTTTCAAATCCAGATTTTTATCTGACGTGTTTTGCTCACTGATGGTCTGATTTCTAAGCACTGCACTCTGTTCCCCAGCTGGTGTCTGTCTCAGTAACACAGTCTCTCCATATTTTGATACCTTATCTAAGAAGGATGTGGCATTGTTACTGAGAGAATAAAGGTATGCAGTTAAACAAGCATGACAGCACAGTATCCCAATCCCACCCCACCCCAACCAGTACTTCATAAACCATAAAAAATGATTCCTACATTGTGGTCCCAAAGGCAGCTGCAAGGAACACATACTACAAAAGAAACAGCACTTTGGGTTCCTGCATCACTCAAATTCAAAACCTCACAACAGATGAGCATTGCAAATATCATCCCTTAAAATTATACAAAAGTAAAGCAGGAGAACCACTTCAGATGCAGCAACAGCCTCTTTTTATAGCACAAATCTGTCATAATTCTAAGATAATTGAAAAAGTCCATTTTGGTAGAAGTCCCCAAGATGTCACATTTCCAAGCAACAATCAATGTTATTCTGCATCTTCTCCATTCAACGTATTTCTCAAATCCACAAATTTCAATGACTTAAAAAACCTGCAGTGTTGTGGCTCTAAAGCTCCACCATTCCCTCACCTTAGCCTAGGCTCTAGGGCAAGGGAAACAAAGCAGAACAAAACCAGTACAGAAACAACTTTTTGACTGAAATTTCAAGCGTTCAATTTCCCACCAGCAGGGGTAACTGGCCCTACTTCCCAGTTTGTCTATAAGGACAATTTTAGAGTGGGATCTATGCATTTTACAGAACACACTTAAAACACTTAGATTGCACATTTTATCTCTAATATACTTTTCAAATTTCTAATTCACACTGGAAAAACTGAAACATACAAAAACTGGGTAATTTATCCATGGCCTTTGCAGGTAACCCACCTTCCAATCATTAAGAAACTTGCTGGTATTACAGTCTATTGTAGAAAAAACACACACAGAGAAACCAACCTTCTGGTCCCTTCTGCTTTCTTTCTACTTCTTTGCGATATTCTTCCAGTTCTCGATCAGTGAGTTTATTGAAGGGATTTGGTCCTGTTGTGCTCACTATGACTTTTGGTTGATATTCTTTCTCAATTATTGCCTTTGATGCAGTCACCAGTTCTCCCTGGCAAAAGAAAATTAAGATACATCTGCAATCAAGCAGTAACTTGCAGAATCTTTAGAGGTATAGAGGCTACAAAGCAACCAAAACCAAAACAAAAATATAACCTGGAAAATGCTACTTTTTCCTCATTTAGATGAAAAAAAAATCTATTACAGATTTTTTTTTTCTAATTTGATTCACAGGAGGTTAATATAAAGGAGAAAACAGGTCTCCGCCAGGGAATATCCACCATTAAGCAGTAAA
>VZTT01035758.1:0-16254 GCA_013400855.1 Buphagus erythrorhynchus | reverse complement strand
GGAGAGGGACACACATGGAGAGGGACACACATAGACAGGGATACACATGGAGAGGGACATGGACATGGACATGCAGGGACAGGGACACACATGGAGAGGGACACACACAGACATACACATGGAGAGGGACATGCATGGACTGGGACACATGCAGGGACAGGAACCTGCAGGGACAGGGACACACAGGGACTGGGACCTGCAGGGACAGGGACACACATGGAGAGGGACACACATAGACAGGGATACACATGGAAAGGGACATGGACATGGACATGGACATGCAGGGAGAGGGACACACATGGAGAGGGACACACATGCAAAGGGACACTCCCAGACAGGGGACACTCCCAGGGATCCAGGGACAACCACAGCTCCTCTGGGCACCCTGTGCCAGCCCCTCCCCCCCCTCCCAGGCAGGAATTCCATCCCAGTGTCCCCCTTGGCCAGGGACACCCCCAGGGCACCCCACAGGCTGTGCCTGCACAGCTCCCGTGGCCCCAAAGAGCCCCGTGTTTGGGGGAAAGCTGCAGCTGGGAAATGTCCCTGTGTGTCATTTGGGTGTTAAAAACCTCCCAGCCCGAGAGAAAGTCACCCCAGCAGGGAGGAAAAATGATATTGACTTTTATAGAAACATCACTGATGCTTTCCTCTTATTTTTCCATCATTAAAACCAGTCTCCAGTCTTTAAAGCACCACTGCTGCTTTAAAATTTAACAGGGTAATCATCACAAGCCATAATTCACCAGGGACAAAAGCAAGACATTTACAGACTTTGTCTTTAAAATGTAAAAATCTGATTTATTTTCTGGGCTTTAGAACCTGTAGCTTCTCACTACTCCTTATGAGAATTTTAAGCTTTTTCCTTTTTAAGGATTTACTTCTCAATAATTATCAGTGAGATGCAGTTGAAATTCATGACGTTTTTTACCTTTCTCAGGGTTTTTTCCCCTTTCTTTTTAAGGTGTCTGGTCTTATCAAGTTCTTGAGAGTGCAGAAGTGCACAATCTCCATAAATTCTTCAGCACTACTTTGTTTGAAGTAATTATTATTATTTTACAATGGTCAGGTAATCAATCCCTGCCTTTGCATGCCCTAAACAGTGAGAGGTGCTACAGTCCCATATATCTCACTTGACAGCAAATTCAAAATAAACTGTGGTGTTTGCAGCCTTTTAATTTTCCATATTCAACTTTTATCAATTGCCAATGAACAGTTTGTCTGGAATAATTAACAGTTTGTCTGGAATAATAATCCCTGAGGTATTTTTGCAGTGCTCTTCTTAGTGCACTCTCCTTTACCTGCACATCAAGATGTCAAATAATTTATTTTCAATGTCAGGCTCATGTTTGGAGTTAAGATTGTTGGGGCCAAAGCATTTCAGCCCCCAAGAGTGGTGAAAGTGCAAAGTCAGAGGAGGATTTGTTTTCCAAGGATGACAGGAGAAAAGGAAAAACATTTCTCCTTGGAAAATAACTCTGTCCAAGCCCTCCCAGCCCAGCCTGGGATCATCAGATCCCTCAGAGCTGTTCCCCCAGCACTGTTACAAAACCAGGCACAGCATCAGCTCAATCCTAGACTGAAAAAATTTAAAACAACCAAAATCATGAATAAAAACGAGGAAAAATTTAATTGCAGAAACAAATATTAAAATCAAACAATAAAGCAGACTATGAACGGGCAGAAGTTCAACAGTTAAAGGCAGCAAATGCCAGGGCATTTCTTAAGTGCAATTTCTTGGTTTTGCACCCCCCATTTTCTATTTTAATTCTATCACTAATTTGATAAAAATATCTTTTATTAAATTACTGGATAAAACTACATGGCTTTTTTTTTTTTTTTGTAATTTATGAAATTACAGGATTGTTTCAGGTATTTGAGTTGTGTCAGAGCCACCTTCTGGAGCTTTGGCACTTCAACAAAGCAGGACTGTGAGGAGGCTTGGATTGAGATTAAATATGGCTTTTGTATCCAGAATGTAAGAAATAATCCACTCATCCCACTTTGGAGTATTTTAAAATCTGCAAGGCATAAAATATGCCAAGTTGCAGAAAACCTGAGATTCTGTGTCAGGGGCTGCTGAAGGCTTGGTCTGTGCCTTTAATCTGCAACACAGGCAGGGAGTTTTGCTGACTTCCTATGCAAACGAGACAAATCAGAAAGGCAGGGATTCCTCTTCTACAACATCTACATAAATTCCTGTGAGGAACAAAACCTCACAACTTCATGAGTTCCCTGTGGTTTCTGAGGTGGCATTCCCAGCATCCTCCTCAAAACAAACATAGGCTGCTCCTCTGGAGATGTATTTGATTTTCTCTATCTCCCCCCCACCGTTGCTTGGTTTTTGGAAATGAATTTCAATCATGTCCTGCACACTTTCTTCATCCTCTTCCACCTCTGGGATTCCTTTCAGCAGAATGGTCTTCTTGGAAACCCTGCAGAAAGGCTGGGGAGGAAAGAACCAACCTGGGTTACACAGCAGCTGTGTATTCAAAGGAACTGGGAGAGATGGGGATGAAATTCCTCCCTCAGGTGTGGCTGGGATCTTTGGAGAGTGGAAATCTCCCTGGGAAGAGCGGGAATTCTGGATTCACACTACAATGAAGGGTCTGGAGGGGCCATGGAGGAGCAGCAGAGGACATCTGGGCACTTGGAGGAGACTGAGGGGAGACTCATCCCAGTCTGGAGCTTCCTCCTGAGGGACAGCTCTGAGCTCTGCTCTCTGGGAGCAGAGGAAGAACATCTGGAGCTGTGCCAGGGCAGATTTAGGTTGGATTTCAGGGAAAGGTTCTTCCCCCAGAGGGTGCTGGGGCTCCCCAGGGAATGGGCACATTCCCAGAGCTCCAGGAGTGGTTGGACACCACTCCCAGGGATGCCCAGGGTGGGATTTTGGGGTGTTTGTGTAGGGCCAGGAGCTGAATCCATAATCCTGTGGGTCCCTTCCAGCTCAGGAGATTCTGTAATTCCATGATTCTGAGCCCACACCGTAACTGGTTTGTCCTGCACTCCCTAATTCACCCACAGTCTGGATTTGGGGATCTCTGATGGCTCCAGACAGCAGCACCCCATAAAATCCCTGCCCCACACCTGCAGAGAACTCTGCTGGGTGCCTGCACACTCCAGCCCATGCCTTAATTGCAAAGGCTTAATTATATACACAGTACTAAGCTGACCACCTTTACTCATTAACAACTGGAGGGAGAACAGGATGAGCCAGCTCTGTGTGACAGAGTCACTGTTTGGGCTGAATGAAGGAGTGAAATCAAGGAATGAATGAGCAAATGTTGCATTTGCTGGGACTCTGGGATCCTGACAGAGCTTTGTGACTTGGAGAACTTTGTGCTTAACCTCCTTCCCAAACAGGCATGAGGGGAGGGCTGAGATAATTCCATCAAGGAAAGATAAGCACAGCCTTTGAAAGTAAATTACAGCTTCCACACTGCAACACAAGAGCTCAGCAGCCTATTTCACACCCACACCCCCTGTTAAATTCACACAAAAGGCTCTGCAGGGCTCAGGAGTGAAAATTCTGCCATTCTCCTCTTTCCCACTTATCTGTTTTATCAGCTTGGAGTAGATTCTTTTACCTGAAACTTCCTCAAGTGAACATCAAAATCTGGGCAGACACAAAGGTTGAAGCACCTTCCCTCTGCATAGAAGGGGTATTTGGTACATCCCACAAAGTTCTTGCTTGCTGTAAGAGAATAAGAAGAAAACCCCCAGTTAATTATTTAATATAATTTAACCGATATTTTATAAACATTTCAAAGACCAGACTCATCTTTGTGGATGTAGAAACTAATGTAGGTTTCCACACTTGTAGATTCTTCGTGTGCACTCTGCAAAAAGCTTATTTGGCATTTCCAAAAAAAAAAAAATAAAAGCAAAATAAATTAAATGCCCACAAAAGCTCTGAAATAAATCTAAAGCAGCTGCTCTAAGTGGATGTGGCTCCACTGACCATGGAATTCCATCCAGTTGAGCAATGGGAATTTCTGTCCAGCTTCACTGTCATGCAACAGGAGTTAAAATCAAACACATTTTCCCGATTTTCTGTTTGCAATATGAGTGTCTGGCAATGCAGAGGTAAAAAAAATAAACAGTTTTTTTTGGAAAAGTTCTGAAAGAAAGGTAATGAACTCTGAGCAGGTTATGTTTGCTCAGAAAGGATGGAATGAAAAACTGCTTTATTTACCCAAATGTCTGAGGGATCCAGGAACTCCCTGTGTTAAGTTTTTAACACTCAGTGGTTACCCCAGGATGGAACCCAGGATGGACAAACTGGCCTGAACTGGGATGATAAAATATTCCAGACTCTACCTCCAGGTTTGAGGAATGTGATGACAGCTGTCCCAGCCCCTTTGTTGTAGGTCACATTTTCTATTTCTCCTCCTCCTGCTGCCTGCTCAGTTTTGTAGAAATTCAGCTCAAGTTTGTCTCTCATCCAATCTTTAGGAATGAGAAGCTCAGGGATTTCTGAAACGTTGATCTTCTTTCCAGAGACAGTGACATGGAGCTAAAAATAACAAATTTTTGTGCACTTTGTGACTGAAAACACTGGAAAAAAAAACAACCTAAAGCTTTTAAAGAACTCAGATTTTTAGAGTTGCATATTCCAGTTGTTTACCTCAAACTGGAATCCTATGTCAAGTTCAAAAGGTTTCACTGACACATTTGCTGTTCTGTTGTCCAGGTTCACACAGTGCTTGCTAATCTTTGTCAGTCTTTGGGCAACTGATGGAAATCAGATGTGAAAAGCTTTGTTTAATCATTGCAAACCCCAAATTATTCCCCAGTCTCTTAAAAAAATCTCATTTTGCATCAGTAAAGGAGAAAGAAATAATAATTAGGCAACCAGATCCCAAGCATCCATGTCTATTTCCATAAAATCTCTGTGGTTTTATGTAGGCCAAATAATATAATAACAAAATATGACATCAACTTTAATAATAACAAACAATAAACATTATTATTAAAGTAATATACAGTAACTACAGCAAATATATTATTAATTATACATCTAAAAATAGATTTTGATATTTTGGGACTAGTAAAACTTTTAAGCTGTTAATAGATGCTTTTATTGTATAAAATATTAACACAAGATTTTTTCCCATTCCTTTCAAAATACCCTTAAGGGAAAACCAAACCACTACCAGGTGAAATACATCATTAATTTTATAATTAAAATACACATCCCACCTTCTTCATCTTCAAAAGTCAGCAGTGCATGGTTCTGATTGAGTCTGAAGGGGATTTTTGTGGCTGCCCCAAAAACACAGTGGGTGTCCATATCCACATCTGCCCCATCATCCTTCATCTCTTCCACGTGAGTGAACTTCAATTTCATTTCTGCCACCTTCTTTTGAATCTCCATTTTTAGAATTGACACAGGAAAAAGAAAACTTGAAAATTACCAATGCTGTGAGTAGTTTTTATTCCACTGCCTTCCACTGAATAAATGCCTGCTTGTTTTCATTCCCCTCGCTCTTTCAGTACCTCTTGGATTTACTTCCATGTCCTCTGCCTGCTTCAAATTGTCTTGCCAGGGAAAATAAGAAATTTTCTGGTTTATTTTATATTGAAATTAATAGAGGTTCAAATGCTGAGCAAATGGCCCCATCAGTCTAAGAGGGACAAATTCAGGGGAAGCTCAGGATTCCCAAGGAAGCTGTGGCTGCCCCTGGGGTTTGAGATGGGATTTAAGGTCACTTCCAACCCAAGCCATTCTCTGAAAATAAAAATCTGCCCTCCTAAAAGACAAATTTCCAAATATTTCACCTCCATTACCGAATTATCCTGGGAACTGTATTCTTTCAGGTCTTCCTTGAGCTTTTCAATCCCTTTTTTCAGCTCAGTGTTTTCTTGGTTTAGCAGAAGGAATTCCCGCTACAGGCCAAAAATATGAAATTCAAAATTAAACACTTTAATAAAGACAGAAATGTATTTCAGCAACATCTGGGCAGTTTCTGTCATGCTGCTGCTCTTCCCTCTTCATGTCCTTCTCCTTCCTCCTGTCTGCTCTGTAATTCCTCCACAACAATGAATTCTGCTTGGACACAAAGCTCTGTAACCAAATCCAGGATTTCCTGGACAGGGAATGTGACAGGATGTGGCTCCAGCCAGCCACAATCAGAGGGTGGCTCCTGTAAAGCCAGCAGCCACTGGAGACACTTGCACCACTTCCCATCAGCTGGAGGCCAAAGCCTGATGGTAATTATAACCCTTCCTGGGTATAAATCCAAACTTTTATGATTAAAGAACCAAAATCAGCTTTTAGAAAATCTCTCACCAACCTGAGTGTGTTTAAGCTGTTAATTGTATTTGATTAGCCTGAAGCCATAATTTCTCATCAGTGATTTGCCAAAGCTCACTGAAAGCACCTCCTTGGCAGCCTGAGGAACCTTCTGCTGTTACTGCACGTGGAATATTGAGGGAATGAACCCAGGGGCTCTGGAACCAAGCAGTTCTAGAAGGATAAACCCTCTTTAACCAGGGCCTGCCTCTTGCCCAGCTCATTGGCACCTAAGAAATGCTGATCCTTTGAGTGCTGTGACCTCCCATAGAACAGGGAGTTGGCAAAGCAGTGGAATCACCCCAGTGAGCTTTATCCACTTCACCCAGACCTGAAACTCATCTGTAGGGGAGAATTTTGGAAGAGGAAGATTGGTTTTGTCAGGTTTCATCCCAAAATGGATTGTTTATTGCACTCTTTGCCTGCCAGTGAAAAACTAAAGCAGCAAAAAACGTGTGGAACATTGGACCAGTACAGCCTGCACACTGGTAAAGCCACTAAAACTGGGAATATTCCTCCCATTTTCCTAATGCACACCTCCTCCCAACCCTCCAAACACCAGCAGCCTTCTCCATACCTCCAAACTGATCATTCTGTCATTACGCTGCTTCTCTTGCTCCTTCAGCTCTGCCAGCTTCTTCTCTGCCCTGTCACACTCTTCATCAGCAATCAGTTTGGAGAGATGAACGTCATGCTTTATATTTTCAGCTTCTTCAACTCTTTTCTGGACAGCAAAAAGAGAAAGATTTTAAATTTCTAAAAGATTTATTTCTACAGGGATGAACAAAACCCTGAGTCAGCCCTTTGTATTTATTTATTTTTAACACTTTGGGTAAGTATTAAATTTACAAGAGTGGGATCAACACAAGCACAAAGCATTGAAGAACAGAACAAACTAAAGATGTTATAAATGTGGGGGATCTGAACTGATTTTATCTTTTAGCAAATTTCCATGGTTCCATGTGCTTTACAGAACTTGCCTTCCATATCTTCAGCTCTTCCTTAAGTTTTTCCATCTCTTCCTTGGATGTCCCAAGTGGATCAGGGGGCACCACAGTCTGCAGAGAGAACAGGAACACATTGCTTTTCTCCTCTCTTGGGCAAAAACTGAGACAGCCCAAATAATTTTTTTAAAGAATTTTAAAAATTAAAAAGTTTGAACAGAAAATTTAAAATATCATTCACTTAGGTGAAATCATTGAATTATTTTCATGGCTGGACAGGAAAAAAACCACAAGAATGTGAATTACTGGCCAGCCATTATTACTTTCTGATTATCCAGCTGCTAAAATTCACAGGTTAATATTTAGCTAAATAATAAATTGTGGAGTTTTTTCGTGGGTCTCGGTCTTCAAAGAGACAAGAACAGCTGTTGGTTGCTGTAAAGTTGTTTTTTGCAGGAATACATCAGTCTCAAAGGCAAGAGTTCAGAGTATTAAAGTCTGGACTAAAAGCTAAAAACTAAAAATTTTCTGGCATAGTCCTGAGCAGAAGCAGCAGCTCTCCCACCTTTTCTTTCAATCTTTCTCTTTTTCCTTCTTCTTCTTTCTTCTTTTTTTTTCTTACTCTAATACAGGGGATTTTATTCATAAATCATGCAATCAGCTAAAACACAACTCTGAAACATTCTTCCTACACCCACCAGAGCTCAATTCTAAAGTACTAAAGTAGTGTCAGTCCTTACACATAATTTACACAAATAGTTTTATTTATTCATGTAAATGGTTCTGCTTTATCTAGAAATTCAAGCAATGTTCTGCTACATTTTCATTATGTCTGGAGCTGTTACTGAACTTTAGGGCTTTTTACTCTCTTAAGGCACTTAAAGTATATTCTTTAAAACTAAACTTCTACTTCATGTTTGTGTGGTTTAATATATTTTAATTTCTCTAAAGGCTTTAATTCAATCCCTGCATTCTTTTCTCTCTCTGAGGAACTCAGAAAGGCTTCTATTTTATACACTCCAACAATGCACTTAGGTCAAATCATTGAATTATTTTAATGGCTGGACAGGACAAAAATCCATAAGAATGTGAATTACTGGCCAGCCATTATTATTTGCTAATTATCCAACTGCTAAAACCCACAGGTTAGTATTTAGCTGAATAATAAATCAAGTTGTCTCCACGTTCTTCCACACAGAACTAAGCCCCTCAAACCCACTCTGTGCTTTCTCAGCAGTTCCTCCAGGAGGTGTCAATACAAAAAAATGAAAGTGGAAAATGGGATTTTGATCTTCCAAGCTTAGGAAGATTGGATAATAAAAGGTAATAACAAGGAAGGTGATAAAAGAATCATTTCAGGATTGAAATTCAGGGCAGAAGTTCACAAGGGCAGGGAAACTACAAAGCCCAAGGAGAGAGAAAATCCTTGTTATGTTCTGTTTCTATGGCTGCAGTATTCTGCAGAAAAAAAAAATAAATCCAAAGAGATGTGCCGAAATATTCCCTCCCTTTTTACTCAAGATTACATAAAGCTTGAATGGGAACTATGAAATTTAGTCATGGAAAAGTCTAAATTAGATAATACATGGAAAAGGTCTGAATTAGATGATCAAGTTCTCTTGGAAATGCTGGGTGTTTCCTAAAAATAATGAAAGTATTTCTTCCAGTTTCAGATTAAGCAACGGGGAAATACCCATCTGTGTCTTAGTTAAAATGAGAAAAATATTCCTTCACTCCAGGGATTGAGTGCAGGGAATAAAAAGGATGCACGTGCCAACAGCTGGAAGATAATAAGAAAAAGGATGCCTGATTATTACCGAGGAAAAAATGGTTTCTTACAAGTTTCCATCCTGAAAGAAGGAAAAAAAAAATAACCAAGAAAACACAAGAAATGCCAGGGAAAGTCCCATCCAAACCACATGTGCACTGCTGGAGCTGAATTCCAGGAACAGGGAAATTCCCCTAAAATCCTCCACAAACAGATGAGCAAGAGAGGCAGGACAGAAAGTTCTGACAGCATCTGTATTGCACAGTCTTGGGAATGGGATTCTCCCTATGGAAACAGGAGGTGGAAATGAGGAATGTCCCAAGTATTAAAGGGTGGAAGAAGGTGAGACAAGCAGGAGCAGTGGTAGCACAAACCTCCAGTCAGAGATACAAAAGTCAAATTCAGATTTTACTCCCAGGCAGAGGAGTAAAATTTTGAAATACTTACAAAACCATTGTCTTGTAGAGATAATGGGGGGCTTGTAAAATCCATGGAAACCTGAGGGAACAGGGAAAAAATGACAACACTGTATCTATTGTCTGGGGATTTCTTATGCAATAGAATATCAGGAATACCAGAAGCCGTGCTGAGCTGAAAGAATTTTTCAACATAAATGTATAATTTCACAGGCAAAAGTGACAGATATTTGGTATCTGAAGCCTCCTTCCTTACTAGGAAATAAAAGCCAGAGACAGATGTGAGAAATTCAGCAGTGCACAACTCAACTTTGCTCTTCTGGTAGTTCTGTATTTCCCTTTATGCTGGGAACAAGCCTGTATGTTCTGTGCTTGAGAGCCTGAGAAAAGGGAAGCTCAGAGCCCCTTCCAGGGCCTGGAGGGGCTCCAGGAGGGATTTGGGAGAAGGGATGGAGGGACAGGACACAAGGAATGGCTTCCCACTGGGAAAGAGGAGATTTGGGAGGGATATGGGGAAGGAATTCCTGCTGGGAGGGTGAGGAGGGGCTGGGATGGAATTCCCAGAGAAGCTGTGGCTGCTCCTGGATTCCTGGAAGTGGAAAGGGAAGATTTGGGTGGGATGGAATTCCCAGAGAAGCTGTGGCTGCTCCTGGATTCCTGGAAGTGGAAAGGGAAGATTTGGGCGGGATACTGGGAAGGAATTCCTGACTGGGATGGAATTCCCAGAGAAGCTGTGGCTGCTCCTGGATTCCTGGAAGTGTCCAAGGCCAGGTTTGGAGCAGCCTGGGATAGTGGGAGGTGTCCGTGCCCATGGCAGGGGTGGGATGGGGTGGGATGAGATTTAACCCTTCCAACCCGAACCATGCTGGGATTCTACAAAACCTGCTTAACACAAATAGAAACACTTTCACACAGCAGGTAATCCAAAATTTGGAATCCGTCGCCACAACACTTTGTGGACGTGGATAAAAAGGAATTCGGGGAATTTCCCAGGCTGCTGGAAATGCCAAGGTGCAAATGCTCCCAAGCCAATCTGTGGCTGCCAGTGCAAGGTTTGATCCTGGAGGATTTAGGCTGGATATTCCACAGGTCGGACACTGTCTGACCACGAGATCCCAGCAGGATATCCCAAATTCCAGACCCATCTGAGGAGTTCTGACCCTCTCACCTGGGAATCTGGGAATCCTCACCTTGGTTCTGACCCGACACCGCCGAACGTGGTTTGAAACTGAGCTTAATGGATCCCGCTCTCTGGTTTGGATCGAGCAGCCAAAGTTCACAGACTTCTGTACAGTTTTCTGGAGATTAAAAAAAAAAAAAATAAAAAAAATTAAGAAAAAAGGAAAGTGAAAGCACAAATGAACAATGGCTTTCCTTGTTTTATGCGCGACTCCTCCGCCGCGGGGGGACCCAGGGGCTCCCTCAGCGCTCACCTCCCGACGGACACGGCCGGGGACGGGCAGGGGGCACGACCGGGGCTGCAGCAGCTCCCGGCGGCTCCTCCGGCACCTCCAGAGCCTTTCCAGAGCCTTTCCAGAGCCCTTCCAGCGCCGCCTTTCGCTTTCGCTTCCCGGCCGAGGAGGAGGGAGTGGCCGGAGCCCGGCCAGCCCCTCACTCACCCCGGGCAGCCACGGCGGGATGCGCCGGGGTNCGTCCTGGCTGGGCCTGTTTGTGAAATCAAGTGACACAAACTTAATGCACTGTGCTGAATTTGTGTTTTTATTTACTTGTAATTCTCTGGGATTTCATGTTGTATTATAATGAATTTGGTTTCCTTCTGTAGGAAAAAGCCATCGCCTCAGGGCGGAGCCGCTGCCCGCCCGTCCTGGCTGGGCCTGTTTGTGAAATCAAGTGACACAAACTTAATGCACTGTGCTGAATTTGTGTTTTTATTTACTTGTAATTCTCTGGGATTTCATGTTGTATTATAATGAATTTGGTTTCCTTCTGTAGGAAAAAGCCATCGCCTCAGGGCGGAGCCGCTGCCCGCCCGTCCTGGCTGGGCCTGTTTGTGAAATCAAGTGACACAAACTTAATGCACTGTGCTGAATTTGTGTGTGTATTTACTTGTAATTCTCTGGGATTTCATGTTGTATTATAATGAATTTGGTTTCCTTCTGTAGGAAAAAGCCATCGCCTCACGGTGGAGCCACTGCTCACTTGTCCTGGCTGGGTCCATCTGTGAAATCAAGTGACACAAACTTACTTGTTTGTGTAGTTATTTACTTGTAATTCTCGGGGGTTACGTGTTGTATTTTAAGGAATATGGTTTCTTTCTGTGTTGGAGTGTATAAAATAAAAGCTTGAGTCCCTCAGAGAGAGAAAAGAATGAAGGGATTGAACTAAAGCCTTTAGAGGAATTAAAATATATTAGGCCACACAGACATGAAGTAGTTTTAAGTAAGTAGGAATATAAGTGCCTTAAGAGAGTAAAAAGCTTAGTTTAAAGTTCAGTAATTTAGCTCCATATTGCTTGCATTTCTAGATAAAACAGACAGAACCATTTATGTGAATAGATAGAACTATTTGGGTAAATTATGTGTAAGGACTGACATTACTTCAGTACTTTAGAATTGAGCTCTGGTAGGTGTAGGAAGAATATTTCAGAGTTGTGTTTTTTAGCTGATTGGATGATTTATGAATAAAATCCCTTGTATTGGGGTGAGAGATACAGAAGAAGACATGAAAAAAGCAAAAAGCGTCCTGGACAGAAAGAGCCCTTGCAGATGGAGGTGCTGCATTCTAAGAAATTAATGTATAGGAGAGTTCTGGAGAACTGAGTGTCAGCTTGTCACTGAAATGTGACCTCTAAAGAGGTTGCTGGGGAAAATAAACCCATTTTTATTTCAGTGGTGATCATTTTGAGGAAGAGAAAGCGCTGGGTTCTCATCCAAGGGAGGGGAAAAGGCTGGAGAGGGATTTGGGACAAGGGATGGAGGGACAGGACACAGGGAATGGCTTCACACTGGGAAGGGGGAGATTTGGGTGGGATATTGGGAAGGAATTCCTGGCTGGGATGGAATTCCCAGAGAATCTGTGGCTGCCCCTGGATCCCTGGAAGTGCCCAGGGCCAGGATGGGGCTTGGAGCAGCCTGGGATAGTGGGAGGTGTCCATGCCCATGGCAGGGGATGGATTGGGATCTTTAAGTCCATTCCAATCCAAACCATTCCATGATTCCACATAGATAGCTAAAGGAAAGAGTCCATATCCTAGACTTAAGAAAAAAAATGAAGTGTATTACTTCCAGGTTTCCTTTCAAACTAAGCTGACGGATCTTTTAGCGTTCCCCTCAAAATTGCAAACAGACTTGTACCCATTGGCCAGAGGATTTCGCATGGGTTGCAGTCAAACAGCGCTGACTGTTCAAGAAATTAATCCTCAAAAATTCAAAATATGCCAAATAGCTGGGGAAAGTGTAAACGCTGACTTTGTCACTTAGCAGATGTGGGCTCTACCTTTGGAGAAAAAGCAGACAGAGCTGGATAACAGCAAAGCTCTGTGGTGGAATTGCTTGGGCTCTGTGAGCACACTGGAGGAGCTCTGTGCTGGAGCAGCCAGGTTAAGGGTTGCAGAATTTTTGTTTTCGCTGGCTCCACAAAGGGAATCGTGGATTGCCCTCTACTTGGCTAGTGATCACCTCGTGCCACTGAATTCACTGGGAGTTTTACCCACAGCATGATTGTTCAGGCAGCTTCATAAATCCTTATCTGTTTTTCCAGATCAGTGGATGAAACCCTGACCCTGTGTTTGAGGGTTTATTATTATTATTTTTGTTATTATTTTCTGCCTTGACAATGGCTGACAATGTTTACTATTGCTTTATAAACACAAAGTTGGTTACTAATGAGTAAAAGGGAGAGGTTTGCTGGAGTAGCCAGGGAGGAGGAGGTGGTTCTGTTATGACCTAAGTCCCACAGATTTTCACGTTCAGATGTCAGAGTGGTGGGCTGCTCTCCAGTGACCGTGGTCATGTTGGGATCTGAAGGAACTTTTATTTCCCCGAACTCCAGGGAGCGAGCAACGTCAGCCTGGTTACACGGCCAGCTTTTGGGATTTGAGCTGAACAATGTGTTTGTGCTTGTTTGGTACAGGGAATTTATTGGAGATGCTGACCTGGGCCAAGTTCCTTAACTTGGAAATGGGGTTGACTTGGAGTTGATGTCTTAGTGGATTTCTGGGTGTTGTGGATTTCTGGTGTTAACCACATGTGAAGCAGAGTAAAGGGAAAAGCGTGGATTTCATAACTCCGAGGAGTTTAGCTAAAGGGGAAAATCAAGGAGTAAAATAGAGCATGGAGTACAAAAAGCTTTACAACTCTCTGACCTGCCTGCATTGATTCCAAACTTGAACTTCAGGAGCCTGAAAAACTCTGGACCAGCCCAGGAAGCTGAACTGGAAACATGAAAAAAAATCATGATAGGACTCATCTACAGCAGGAAATATTCTGATTAAGCTGGAGGGAGCTGGAGCCATAAGGTACCTTTTGTTGGTACAAAAACTGTTTGCCCATAGCTCAGTTAAGAATCTCATGACATGACCTTCAGAGGGAGGAAAATTTGGGTTCTTTTAAAGTTACAACAGATTCAAAGAAGGAAGTGAATGGAAATTAAATGTCTGGGAATCAGTGGTGTCTTCCCTGCTCATCTCCAGGATTTCCAGAGTCTGGAAAATGGGCTGTGCTTTTGTAGTTTATTAATACCTGGGAAAAAGGAAATAAATTCCAGGTTCTTTAAGGAGCTGAACGTTATCACACAAGCAGGACACAATCATGGTGACTGCTGTACCACCTCCCGTCCTCAGGAATCCCTACTAAATTAAATTACTGAGGAAAAAACCCTACACACCTCAGGCAACAAGGAAATCCTTCTGGCCTTGATGCCGTGCCAGTATTGAGTATTGAGGAGCGGATTGGGATTTTACATTTATTGTGTCCTCAGGATCTCCAGGTGATAACTTAGGCTTCAAAAAGCAGCATCAAAATCCATCAGGATAAGAGTTCTGGATCTCACTGCTGAGGCACCAAAATCTGGAGTTATCAGTCCTTGATGCCAACAAGACTCCAAGAACACGTGGATCCCCCAAGAGGTTTCCTGTCCTTCAATTCCCTGATTCTCCTGAGTATTCATGCAGCCAATCCAGGCTGGGGAATAAACCAGCTTAAAAATTAACCCAGAATAAAGCTGGGTTTAGCTGGCTCGTTTTGGGGTAATGTGCAGCAGGGTCAGCTCAGTGAGGGTGAAGGATAAATCAGTTCAGGGTGACAAGGCTTCCAGATCGTGTTTTAAGGGGTCAACATGGTAGGCAGCACAAACCAAATCCTTTTTTTAACCTTTTTTTTTTTTTCCAGCAAGGCAAAGGAGGAAAATAGACCTGACAAGGAACATCCAACACCCTGAGTATAGATGTCACATAAATGTGCAATTGCCCTCCCAACGCAAGCAGAAGGATGAAATTAATGTTCTCTACCAATATCTGTCTTTCCCAGGAAGGATTCCAGCAGGAGTTGGGGATGTTCCAGCTTCCCTGGGCTGTGTGTCCTGGGAAGCAGCACTCTGAGGCAATGCCCTGGGCTAGGAATTAATCCCAGCACGGCTGCTGAAAGCAAACAATGCAGAAGGAATCATCTGAGATGCACATTGGCAGGCCTGAATCCCACTCCTGCTCTTTGGAAAATCACTGCATGTTAATGAAATCGTGAAATTAAACTCATTGCAAATGGCACTGTTGGTGTTGCAGGGAGGATTAGTGGTTTCCTGAGGCAGAATAAATTCCAAGTGCAGCCCATTTTGTGCTGAGAAGATGTAAATGGGAGGGCAGGGAAAGCAGGAGAGCAGTTGTGGAGATGTGCCTGACAAAAGTATTATTCTATGGGACACAGGGAATGGCTTCCACTGCCAGAGGGCAGGGATGGATGGGATATTGGGAATGAATTCCTGGCTGGGAAGGTGGGGAGGCCCTGGAATGGAATTCCCAGAGAAGCTGTGGCTGTCCTTGGATCACTGGCAATGTCCAAGGCCAGGTTGGACAGGGCTTGGAGCAGCCTGGAATAGTGGAAGGGGTCCCTGCCCATGGTCTTTAATGTCCCTTCCAATCCAAACCAGTCTGGAATTCCATGATCCAAAAAAAAAAAAAAACAACCAACACCTTTTCTGTTTCTTGCCAAACTCTGTAATCAGGGTTTCTGAAAGAATATAACTCTGAATGGAAATTACCAAGATAATATTTTTGGTAATATTTAAATAAGTGCCTCAGTCTCTAGAAATGATATTGTGAAAGCGATTGCGGCGTTTTCCCCCTTTTTTCTTGATTCCCCAGAATTATTTTATATAATCTGTTCTTTTTGAAAGAAACACTTACTGAGTGTCAAGCCAAGAGCAAGTGTTAAACAGAAAGCCATGGTGCAGCTGAGATGAATTAAAAAGTGAATATGTACAAGTTAAAACATGGAAATTGCCCATATAGATATTTCTAGGAAGGAGAGTAATCCCAATGTTCTAAAGCTTTGGCCTTGACACATTCCTGGAAAAACTCATGAGTGGTGAGGAAAGGTCATTTCTGAGAAGCTGTTAATGACAGCTGAGTGTTCTGGTTCATTAACACCCCTGGTTTAGTTCATCCCACTCCTGACAAAACATGGGATCTCATCCCTACAGCCTGACATTCCAGCCCTCATCTCCCAGTGCCCAGCCCTAACTGGGAGCACTGGCAGTGAGAGATCTCATCCTTGTAGCCTGACATTCCAGATCTCATCTCTCAGTCCCTATCTCCCAGTGCCCAGCCTAAACTGAGAACACTGGCAGTGAGAGGATGTCACCCCTACAGCCTGACATTCC
>VZTT01035757.1:56890-83409 GCA_013400855.1 Buphagus erythrorhynchus | reverse complement strand
AGCTTAGGTACTTATGTAATGTGGAAAAAAAAATAAGAAAGCAAAAAAATAAAGCAACAAAAGCCTTCTCCAGCTTTGCCCTCATTTGGTGGGGCAATGGCAGACGTGGACTGCCTACAGAACACATCCCTGTGAGCCCAGTCTGAGGAGCTGGCAGCCAAACCAGCACAAACCATGGACTGCAGCTGAAGGGAGCTGCTGAGGGTTTTGTTTAGTGTCTGCCTCTGCCCTCATGACTTTGTCCTAAATAAATTCACCTCCTTGCAACTTCCTTGTCTGCTGGAATTGAATGCTCTTGGGGTAGGAGCCGTGTTTAAAACACAAGCACAAGGCACAGTGCTCCAGCACAACATGCCTCACATTTCAGAGATGGCCTCCCAGGTGCTGCCACAACAGAAAGGAGAGTAAATATTTGCTGCAATCCTTCAGCACCCTGGGATTTCAGCCTGTCAGACACTGATGCAAAAGCAAACACAAAAAAACCCAAAAAAACTGGAAGCCTCACAGGCTGTTTAGCTGATAGGCTCCCAGATTTGATCTCCTGTCCCTGTGGGAAGCCATTGAGCTGGCACTTCCAAAAGGCACTCAAAGCTAGAGATGGCCCAGGCAGCTGGAAACAGCTGGAAACAGCTCTGGCAGCAGGGATGGGCCAAGCAGGAAAAGCCAGGGCTGGGTTTGGTTCAGGAGTCAAGTGTGAGCTCTGGGGAGCTAAACTGGGAGCTGACCAGTGCTTCGGCCCAGGAGGATCTGGCACCTGCTAAAGGGTCCCACCATGCTGCTGCCACAGGACTGGTCAGGAAAATCACTCCTGAAAATCACTCCTGTCCCTGTTCAGCCATGTGCCAAGGAAGATAAAACTATCTCAAGAGCCAGGGAGAGCAGAGGGACTCCAGGATAACAAATCCAGAGATTTGAGAAAAAGTGACTCAGTGACTGCTGACAACAAGGTCAGCCATATACCTGGGACCAGGTAAGGTCCAGATGGTCAAGGCCACTCCTTGCACAGCTCATCTGGGGGTCAGGGTCTCACCCAAGGCAGGTTGTGAACTTGAGGGCCTTGAAATCAAAGCCAAGAAGGTCAAGAAGCTTTTTGAGCCCAAGCTGAGGATGGGGAAATCAGAAAAACTGATGTCTTGACTACAGTGGGGCAGTAAAGAGGGTCCTCAGTCACAAACCACAGCAGAGCCACAGGACAGGAGGAAGGGGGGAGATCACAGGCTGTGAACAGGACCTGCCTTACTGGGTAAAATTCCAGCCCATTCTCACTGTTTCTTGTAAGCTCCTCAAATCAGGAACTGACCTGGGCTCACAGGACTCTGCAGGAAGAATTTTTTTCCAAAATTATTTAAAGTGTGAAGAGTAATTTATTTTTCTGTTTAAATATTTTTATGTGATTTCTTCACTTTCCACCTAAGCAGTACCTTCCTTTTCAAAAGAGGGCTTCAGAATATATTTAATTCATTGATTAATAACGGAGTAAATTAGTCTTTACTTAGTTTTTGCTTAATGACCCAGCAAAGGCCTTGGAATCTGGCTTAGTAACAGCGCTGCAAGGTCCTTCAGCTGATGAATTATAGCATAATAATTAACATCCTTGCAGTTGTCAGGCACAAAGCCTAGTGATATACAAAGCCTCTGCACACACAGCATATCAATGATGCCAGTAGCCCAGAGTCTGATGTGCTTATTGCTGTCATATCATAGCTGATATTCAGCATATCTGTAAAGTACCCAGGGACTACTGGTTTTTTTTTTCATTTATAGAAACATATTTAAGCTCCAGAACATCAACAACAGATTTAATACAAACTGTTAGGAAATGAGCCCTCACATAGATGGTTCTGTCTCAGAAATCCATTAAAAATATAAATTCAAATTTTGCTTCCAGAAGAATCTTCTTAACATAAATCAGAGAGCTGTTCTCAGCTCCACAGTTCTCTAGTCATAACTGATCTAAGCCTGACCTAAGCCAGAGCAATTAGCAGCAGTTAAATGGCTGCTCTAATTTATGTGACCTGGTGTGGTTCTTCAGGGAGCATCCACCAGCCCAACAGAGACATCCAGTCCCTGCAGGTCCTACCCAAGCAGCCCAGAGTGTTTCACCTCTTCCACCCTTTAACCAAACAGCCTGTAATAGTGTGGAAAACTCAAGTTTTCAGAAAAAAAAGAATAGTTCCATCTGGAAAGAGAGAAATACAACACACTTGGAGAAATCCACCTGAAAAGGCAGCCTGGAGTCTAATTCCCTACACATGGCACAAGCAAACTGTGGAAGCAGAAGGAAGCTGCTGACCTCCCTGGGCATTAGTAAACAACAGGAGATTCCAGGAACTCCCAGTGCTCCAGCACTTTCTGGGAATACTCTTGGGAGCTGTGGGGAGCTGATGATGCCCAGAGCTGTAACTTACCTGGCAAAGCAAAGATAATTCCCTGATCAGCTTCTCCATTCCAGTTGTGACAAGGATTGCAGGAAAATCCAGTGGGACCAGAAGCTCCTCAGCTGCCACAGCAAAGATGCACCTGGGTGTTTCTATCCCTTCACTGAACAGCACAAGTAAAGCCAAATGTGGCCCAAGTTCCACCTAAATTGCTAAAAGACCACAAGACCTATTCAGTCAATAAGGAAAACTATCACACCAATACAGCCTACATTGTCTGGACATCTGGATACAGCCATAAATATTAGAGCAAGGACTTCTCCAAAGCCCTTCAGTTTCAAACACACACCTTTCACTCAGATGCCAACACATCAGTCAAGTCTGTTTGAAAATCTGCCCTTACACAATAGATGGATGTACCCATCTTCAATGAAAGAGCAGCTCATAAAGCCCTTCTCAGCTGGAAAACAGCTGGATATGTGCCCTGGATATGTACCCTGCCCTAACCCTGACCCATCAGATGTGCACCTCTGAGACCCCTGAACACTGCTCTGAGGAGGAGGCAAGGGCCAAGGGGCTTTTGCAGGGCCTCTGGCAACTGTCTGAGGTCTTCTGATCACTCATCTGCCTCCTCTGAGAAAAACTGGAAGTGTCTGTGGGAAGGGAGAATCTAGAGCAAATGCTTTACCACAGAGACATTGAAATCCATCTGTTTTACTGAAAGCAGCAAAAAATGAGAAGGCAATAACACACTTCCTAGAAACCAGTTCTGTTGGAGTGTTAAGATACCAGTCAAAGCTTCAAGACAAGGCTAAAAGAAGTGAAGGCTTGGCCTGTGACTACAAAACATATTTTTTCTGGCCAGGTTTTCAATCACCAGGTTAATGGAGCTCTCCATGGTACTGGTGTAAGTGCCCACCTTGGCTCAGTAGAGCAGAACCCATTCCCAGGAACAGCAATGCCTGCAGCCACCTTCTCCTGAAGAGAGGTTTCAATTCAAGGGTCCAGTTTCTGGAAAAACAATTAAACAGGAGCTCTGCAGCAGCTCAAGCTGCTGGGGAGGCTGTCAGCCCTCCTGACACCCAAGCACAACCATCTCTCTGGCTGCCAGTCTGGCCAATGTGGAAACAGCTGCCCAGTTCTTGCCTCACCTACAAATAGAGCTCCTTGGTGTCAGCAGCAATCACAAACTTTCAAGGACAGAGCATAAACTTGCTGCACAGGCTCCACCAGGTACCTGATGCCTCTTTGGTTTAGCTACTACTAAATTTATGCAACACTGGAAGGCAAATGGAAGATTCGTGAAAAGGCTCAAGTTTGGAAAAATTGGTTTTGAATGGTTTTGAATGCTCAAAACTGAGCTGAAGTATCACATCACAAAATCACAGAATCACAGAATGGCTTGGGTTGGAAGAGACCTCAAAGCTCACCCAGTTCCAACTCCCTGCCATGGGCAGGGGACACCTTCCACTATCCCAGGTTGCTCCAAGCCCCATCCAACCTTGCCTGGAACACTGCCAGGGATCCAGGGGCAGCCACAGCTTCTGTGGGCAACCTGTGCCAGGGCCTCTCCATCCTCACAGGGAAGAATTTCATCTAATATCTAATCTAAAACTACTCTCAGCTTGAAACCATTCCCCCTTGTGCCATCACTCCAGGCTCTTGTAAAAAGTCTCTCTCCATCTTTCTTGCCAGCTTCCTTCAGGTACTGCAAGACCACAATAAGGTCACCCCAAACCCTTCTCTCCTCCATAGGGTCTCTGATTTCTTAACAGAAGTCTCAGGCATGAAAAAGATGTTCCAGCAGAGAAGGTGATCCAGTTTGGGTAGCCTTTGCTTCACTGAGCCCACTTTAGCAGAACATTTAATCAATCCATTTAATGCCAAGTGATGGTTTGCCTGCACATGCAGAATTGAAAGGACTTTGGTTTCAGGCTGGAGTGGCAGAACTTCAACCTGCCAATGAGAAACATCACAGTGATTTAATGACCACATCGTTTTGGCCAACACAGCAGTCTGCCTACAGCCTGTCTGTAAAAACAGAGCAGATGGTCCTAAGCTTTCTTGCAATGATTTTTAAAAGTTTTAAGTGCACCACGTGGCAGACTTCAGGCCCAGGAATGGCTTTCAGGAAAAGACAGCTTTACAAAGCCTGCCTCAATGACTCTGGATGTAGCCAGGGAATGATTGCAAAAGCCAGCACTCAAAAAAGGACTCGAAGTACTTGGTGAGGAAGGCAGAAGATAGGAGTTAAAAAGGACGAAAAAGCAGAGATGCCACAAAAAGTCACTCAAAGGCAGGTGAGAAACACTGGGAACTGGCAAGGAAGAAGAACACACAATAAAAGAGGGAAACTGGAAAGGAACAAAAATGCCAGAAGGGTGGTGAGGCACTGGAATAATCTGTCCAGAGAAGCAGTGGAACCACCATACCTGGAAGTGCACAGAAGCCATATGGATGTGGCACTCGGGGACAGGGGTCAGCAGTGGCCTTGGCAGTGCTGAGGACTAGCTGGACTCGATTTTAGAAGTCTTTTCCAACCTAAACAATCCTGTGATTCTATTACTTCAAGAGAAGGGCAGGACAGAAAGATGAATGACAGTGAACAGGGACCCCCTTGCTGCCAGGATGGAGGGCCAAGACATAAATCCACAGAGGAAAATTTTTGCATTCTCTAATGAGACCTCAGAGGAGATTACCTGTGACTGTCTTTTGGGAAATGCATGAGATTGTTCTGCAGGTACAGAAATGCTACAGTTTGAAGGCTTTTAGGAGCTCTAAGCCCTCAAGAGGCTTCCAAGTAAGGGACTCAGTGTCTTTGAATGGCATTATTTTGGAAGGATGCTTTGTAAGAAGGGACAAATTGAAGACCCAAAAGAATGTCCTAAAAAAACTGACAGGTGATCAGAGACCTCACAGCTCTATCAGGTGCATGACAGGAAGTCCATGGAGAATTCTGTGACCACAAAGTTCCTGTAAACCTCTTAGCAACAACTCTGGCTCAGGTGTATGTAGGGTTCAAAGTGGAAACAATCACCAAGAAGCAGACACTGGATAGTTAAAACTCCTCAGAGAGAAAAATGCAAAATGTTTTCATGCTGCAGCACAACAGATGACAGGAGTCATTTTTCAAGAAGAAAATGCTACTCTGCAGACAACAACCTTATCATGTGCTATTAAGTGTAAAAATTAGTGTAAGATAGGCTTCTAACATCATCACTCAAATCCTTCCTTGGAGATATGCTGCAGCATAATAGAATTTCTCAAACCCCAGATAGGAAGAGCAGGCAGCCTCCTCTGCATGAAGATTAGCTAAAACCATGGCTTAATCTTTCATTTTGGACTGCTTAAATCTATGCTTGTCTTCAAGAATCCAGAAGGCAAAGTTAAATGTAGATAAGGTCACTGTCAGCACAGGCAGGACCTGGGAAGAAAAGCCACAAACCCTTGAAAGTGTCTCTATCATAAATCAGTGAAAAGTGTTCAGCCAGTTAAGGTGGCACAGAGAAACAGCAGAGACCTTTCCTGGCTGCCAGCAGAGTTGAGTTTGTATGGAAAAGTTACAGAGAGGGACAAGCAGGGACACCTTGGCCATGAGCAGAGAGTCACAAAAGGCTTTTCCCAGCTTAACCTGGGGGAATAAACAGTGGCAAGCTCACAGAGCAGCTGCAGCCACTAAAGGATGAGACAGCATCCTCCAAACAGAGCTGAAAAAGATCCAAACCCACCAGGAACCAAAGGACAGACTTAGCTGAACGTGGTCATCAAGAGAGCTGCCAGCCACAATCACTCCCCATCTAAAGGAGGGAGGAGAAATGTTGCCTAACATTTGCAGAAAGCTTAAGAATATTCCCAAGGTTACATGAGGAGCTTGTGGAACAGCAGAGAACTGAAACCAAACCTTGGGCCTATTTTCAGCCTTAACCCCCAAATCACCCCTTGTCTCCTCTGCAAAGGCTTGGCTGAATGGACTCGAGATCATTCTCAAGCTCTAAACAGAGTACAGAGAATGGAAAATAACTTCCAGCCCTGACAATATTGTCCCTATTTAGCTAACAAGTATTGATTTCTTCCTCAGCCACTCCAATGCAGATGAAAGCAGCACAGATTTGATTCTTTTGTTTAATTCCCTGAATCCAATCAGTTTTACTGATGCTATCACCAGACTCTGAGGAATGATTACCCATGTGCTATTTAAAGTCAGAGAGGTGCTGACCTCTCATTTTATTTGGGACCAGTGGGAATTGTAGGCTATGCAGGAAGTTTTAACTTCTCTTCCCTTTTTTTGGTTTGTTGTTGACAAAGCTCTCTCATGTGAAGGGACAGGTCTCTGTAAAAACAAGCTGTTCTCAGAGCAAGAGAACAGATGATGCCTTGTTCTTCTACAGATTTATCCCTTTTCCACACAAGTGCAGAAACACTGCTTCCATTTCTGCCACAGTTCCACCTCTCCAGGAAAGAGATCTGGAGGGCTGGGCACTGCCCAGGCTCCCCAGGGAATGGGCACAGCTCTGAGGCTGCCAGAGCTCCAGGAGTGTTTGGACAATGCTCTCAGGCACAGGGTGGGATTTCTGGAGTGTCTGTGCAGGGCCAGGAGATGGACTCTGATCCCTGTGGGTCCCATCCAACTAAGGATATTCTGGGATTCTATGGTTCTATGATTCCTCTTGTAAATCTCTTTCCCTGTCATTTCAAGCTGAAGGAGCTAAAGTGGTCATACACGAGCTGCAGCTGAAGTTTTCCAGCTGTGGCTGAGAATAACAGAAAGCAGTGGGGTAACAATTAATCCATGTATCATTTATTCCTTCTCCATAGGCAGATCTTCCCTCTCTCAATTCAGATGCAGTGAGCACTTGCCTGCAGTCTCACCAGTTGTCCACATCTGTTGTGAAGTTGAGCTGTCCCAATTGAGATGACAAGAAAAGATGACAATTTATGAACTGCCAATATTTCTGCCAAGTTTGCATTAAGCAAAAAGCCCCAGAGCCTGCAGGCAGGATGGTCACAAGGCATCACTCCAAGCCTCATAGCTGAAGGGCAGAAATAAACTTGAGATTTTTAACAGTGTTTACAAGGTCTGCATTTAAAGCCATTTTGATGGAAAATCCACTCTGCAGAGTGGATTTTTACACAAAGCAGAACTCATTCAGGACCTGCTTTAGTCCAGGTTTGGTTTTGTGTTGTCAAACTGAGAACACACAGCTCTGATATCATGACTGCAAGTGATAAAGAACTGCACACCAGGCAGGAATGTCTGTGTGACTGCAACATCCAGATCCACCTGGTATCCCCACATCCTATACAGCCTTATTTACCAGCCACATTCATTGTCCCTCTACAAAAACCCTCCCCAAAAATCTCTTCAAATGACTGCTAGCCCATTCCTCATTTCCAGTCAAGGGTGCTAACACAGCCAGGGTCACCCTGGAAGTTAAAGAAAGGAGCCCCCAGACATAACTCTCACTGCTGCTGCAGCACCTCTGCAATTTCCACAGCATCCTTAAGGAACAGGGATCTGAACCACAGCACAGCAGAGGGAGAGCCATCAAAATTCTGTGCCCATCACCACACTTCTTTCCAGCAACTGTAAATCCATTATCAAATACACTCTCAGACACAATCTGGGACACGTGTCTGGCATGCATGGTGCCAGGCTATAAATAGTCAGATATAGACAATCATACAAGATATAACAAAGATTATTTGATTAAGCTGAGGCTCTGCCCTGCTGAACAGCCTGTGATCAGTAGAGACACCTTGTAGGAGCTGGCTCAGAGCAGTGCAGCCATGTGCCAGGAGCAGGAGGATGCTGCAGGGCTGCAGTTACACCCCATGCCTTTGTAGTCTCATGTTCTTTTAGCCCACATGACCAGGGTATTTCTAGGGTTCCAGTAAAGCCTATTTGAATTTTCAGTGGTGTTTTTTACTGGTCCCTACCAGTTCTATTTGGGAAGTCATGAGTAAATCGCTGTTCACTGCTACACTCAAAAAATACTTGGCTGGCAAGCACAAGCAGGGAGAGTTTGAGCATTTGCAGCTGGTCTTCCTAGAAGGAGGGCAGTATAAGGTCAAACCACTTTAAATACAAGTTATTTTCACTTTATCCAATCTCTCTGCACAAACCACAAGTGTTTGGCATCAAGGGAGTTGCATTACTCTTTTAGAGCTGCCACAGCTCATACACTGGGCATGAAATTGGAGCACATTCCCACAGCAAGAAGGCAGCAGGTCCTGCATTGCTGAGGTGACATGCAAAGCACTTCAGACCTCAGCAGGGCAGCAGACACTGTTTAAATGCAGATAAATCTAAGCACAAGTGCTGAACCCACTCTTTGTATCACACCTGTGTGCTCACCTTCTCAGAAACACTGACAGACAGCAAGCTCAACCCTCCAGGGCTTTGGATTTGCCATGGTCACCCACACCCTCGCAAACCCACATTGCAATTTTCTTCCAAATTAGATTCTCCACACTTTAACCCTACTTTGGTCAGGTGAGGCAAGTTTTGTGAACCACATGTAGCAACCCCACCCCAAGGCTCAACAAACTAGTTTGGCTTCTGTGCAGAAGAGGAGCATTTGGAGACCCTGTGTGGGGATCCAGAGTGGAACTCCCACCACAGAGTTGTTCCCTGCTGCTGCTGACAGGGCAGCAAGCTTCCTGCCTGAGAACAAAATAAATTTTATAAAAACCAAAGTACCTGCTGGGAACATCTGAGAACTGTAGTGCTGCTGTTTCCTCTGAGTCACCAAAATCCATTTCTGAGGCACTGAGTGATGTTCACACTATATAGATACTGTCTACTCTCCAGTCATGACAGAAGTTCCACCTCTTGGTTCCCACCTGGGAGGAGACCTATTTTGAGTGCCTGGACCCTCAGCCATCCCAAGCTCTGCAATACAAAACTCCTGAGCCCTCAGCAGCTCCAGGCTGAGCTGTTCTCCAGCTCACCAACAGCTCTTGCAAAGCTGCTTGATCCAGATGACCACATGCAACCTTGAAAGTATAAAACATAGCTGAAGAGGTTAAGAAAAAAATTTAAAGAATGCTTGGTCTACATATTCATTTTATGGGCTTACAGGGGGGGTGGACAGCAGGATATGACCCATCTGGTTTTAAGCAGTGGGGTAACACACATGCATACAACCCACAACAAGCTTAAGCACAGGACTGACAGGGAAATAACTGTAACAGAATAAAACAAACAATTTGGGAAAACCAGAGAGGATTCCATTAGAAATCCTAGTTTCCTCAGCGTTGTCTCCTACAATGACTCAGCTTTGGTATCCAAGACAATGCAAACTCAGACTTTAGAATTTCAGTGGATAAGGACAATCTGCTGCTTGTTCTTGTTCTTGTTCTTCTTCTTGTTCTTTTTCTTGTTCTTCTTCTTGTTCTTTTTCTTGTTCTTGTTCTTCTTCTTGTTCTTCTCCTTCTCCTTCTTCTCCTGAGCTCATACTACATACTTTCCCAGAGTTTCTGAGGAATTATTTCCTTACCCTGCCTGCTGCATGCCCAGGACTAGCAAAAAGACTACCTTCCAATTTTAATTCAAATGAGATTGCAAGAGTTTGGATCTCTTTAACCTTCCGGATGGTCCATGAGGCTCAAAACTCAGAAGAGGATGAGATGAACATCACATACACAAAAAACCAGCAACCCTCTGACTGCCAGGTATCCTGAGAAAATGAGTTCAGAAGGAGGATTACAGAAACCCATGTCTGAAATCTGTGAATGAACAGCCAGCAATGTAAAGAACGAGATGGAAGGGTTAAAGGCCAAACCAGTACTTATTAACAACAAAATGGACTTGTTTTGAACTTGTCAGAAATTAACAGCACAATGAATCAACACCAAGCAGATTCCACCACCTGTAATCCCTGCAGAAATGTGTCAAAACCGACCTCCACCTTCTTATCCAGCAGCAGTGAAATGAGAGAAGGGAAAGGGACCGACACAACTGATGCCACATCACTGATCCTGTAGTAAAAACATCCATTTTTCTCAGGAGAGAAGCTGAAGCTGGCAAGTGAAACGGGATTTTCTGTCCCCTGGAGAATCCCAAAGCAGGCAATAACATCACACTCATTCCACAACATTCCTCAATGGAGATAAATTCATTTGTAAGAAGCTGCAAACCTTCTGCAGGCAAAGCTTGCTTTTAGGGAGAGCTACTGGCTTTCATTAGCCAAACTGATATATCATCATTAAATCTGACACTTGAGCAATTCCAGCTACCAAGGGCCAAGGGTTTTTTTTTAAAGTAGTATTAATCCAGAAGGAGAAGTTTCTCCAGCAAACCACAAATGTCTTCAGGTAAAGTGGCTCAACTGCAAAGACCAAATTCAGCTGGAGAAGTTTCTGTGTTTCAGAGTAGGAGTCTTCCTCAGTGATTAATTAGTTTATTGAAGGCTTAGTGAAATTTTATTTTTTTTAATTGTATGCAAAGAATTATCTGGCTTTACTGTGTTCATAATATGTTTATGCAGCTCAACCAAGCCTATGTCCTAGTTCCTAAAATAATAGGTTGTATGCTTTCTTTCTAAGGACAACAAATTGAATTAAACTGTCTGGGGAACTAAATTCTCTTGGGAATTTTCACTGGGGATTTAATTTGAAATACTAATTTTTTGCAAGAAGCTCTCAATGCTTTTGTTAGAAATTGAGGAGAGAAGCAACATTCTGGAGATGGAAATTCATCTGTAGACAGTCACTGGCTAATTTGAGTACAATTCTGAAAACCCAGCTTTTAAAGAATATTTTAGAAAAAAAGTCTGGTGACAATATTTGGTAGGGGAGCCTCCCTAGGCTGAGTTGTGTGTTCTGGGTGACATTGGTCACTGTAGGTGATGCCTACTTGTTTAAAATCTCCAGGACAGATCATGAGGAGCAGCTGAAGGACCTGGGGAAGGGGCTCAGCCTGGAGCAAAGGAGGCTCAGGGGGGGCCTTGTGGGTCTGCACAACTCCCTGACAGGAGGGGACAGCCAGGGGAGTCAGGCTCTGCTCCCAGGGAACAGGGACAGGACCTCAAATTTCACCAGGAGAAGACTAGACTGGGAACAAGGGAAAATTTCTTCACTGAAAAGGCACTGAAACAGGCTGCCCAGGGCAGTGGTGACATCCCCATCCCTGGAGGTATTAAAAAGCCATGTGGATGTGGCACTTGGGGACATGGGACCGTGGTGGCCTTGGCAGTGCTGGGGGAATGGTTGGATTCAATGATCCTTGAAGGAGTTTCCAACCTAAGCAATTCCATGATCATTACTAGTGCTAGTTCCTACTTGTATAAAAACTATTAATAAGCAAATATCAGTTATAAGAATGTGGGAATTGCTCCACAGTGAAGATGACAACAAGTGTTATTCTTGGAATATTAACACAGACTTGGAGTACTAAGAGAGCATCAGTCAAACAAAGTCTGCCCTTTATTAGTACAGCACAAAGCACACAGGTCCCACCTCACTCTGAGGTTTGCTTGGTCCACCCAACAATTAGTGAAGTTTTACACCAAAACCAGGTTGATTCACTCTGGATAGTAGGAAGAAATTTTTTGTACAATGAGGCCAGTGAGGCACTGGAACAGGTTGCCCAGAGAAGCTGTGGCTGTCACATCCCTGGAATGTTCAAGGGCAGCTTGGACAGGACTTGGAGCAACCTGGAATAGTGGAAGGTGTCCCTGCTCATGGGAGGGGGTGGGACTGGATGACCTTTAAGGTCCCTTCCAGCCCAAAACAGTCTGTGATTCTGAGATTCTAGGACTGACAGCACAAAGGACCATTTCTTCCACCAGACACTTGAGGCCCTGTGCCAGCCCCTGCCCTTGAAAACTGAGCACAACTGGAAACCAAGTCAAAGATTAAAATCCCAGTCTAATACGAGGTAGAAGATAAACCCTAACCTCCAGCCCTACACAGTAACATTCCTGACACAAATCCAGTCTTGTGCAACCACCACAGACATTCCTCTGCAATGGATTCACTGTGTTCTCCTAATCCAGAACTGGCCTCTTTAGCAGCTGGCAGTAAAAAGAAAGTGCCAAGTCATCTATTTCCACATTTGGGGATGATGAAAAGCACTTGAAAATGCTCAGCACTTCTGCAATAATTATAACAAGCACAGTACTTGTTTTAGGAAAGTATAATGTATTCTGGGGAGCAGAATCACATCAAAGAGGAAGCTTTCAGACACTTCAAGGAGCAGAATATGAAGACATATATAGAGAGATATAATTATCACCACGGTCACAAGTCCCTCTTAGGCAAGGATCACAGGAAGGAGAAGCAGATAAGTGAAGCATTGTGGACACAGAGCTAAGGCTGTAAGCTGATGTAACATCAGTTCTCTCTACCTGGATATGGTACAAGCTGGGCTGCAGCAGTGCATTTGCAAGATTTTGCAAGATTTTCCTACCTGAGGATGAGCTGTGACTATTCAAAACCCCCACTCATTCTCTTGGAACAGTGCCCCACAGCCACTTGAGTCCCCCACAGGGCCCAGAGCTGGCCAGCAGCTCCAACACAACTAATCACAGCTTTTTAAAGGTGAAAATCCCTATTCTCTACTGCCCAGCCTTCTTGCTACACCCTTTGGGTGTCTGTGTATGTCTGTCTGAAAGATGCCTCCACCCCAGCACCTGATGGGTGTGAGATAAAAAATTCATGTCTGCAATTTCATCTGTAGCCCCAGGGTGGCCCATTGCAAAGGAAAGTTTGCCCAAGTCTTCATTGTTTAGTTGTCAGCCAAATTAGGGACTTGGTTTAATCAGCATCAACAACTGCTCAGAAATCTCATGTGGGACATGCAGCAAGTCACAGATGCAACGTGAAATTGCATGAAAAACTACTTTTCTTTCAGTTTTGGCAGAATCTAAGAAATAGGTGGCTATGGCCTCATTTGAAAGTAAGAGGAAGAAAAAGTCTGGTGTACCTGAAAGAAAAAAAAAAAAAGGTGACACAAAACCAAAATCCACTTGTAAACCTCCCTTGATTTTTTTTTCTTTTGACTTCCAGTCATTGCTGGACATGCTGGAGTCATCCTGGCTCTGTCTTATATGGAAATAAGCAAATCCAAAACAGCAGAGCCAGAAAAGCCTGGCTCTTCAGGATTTCCCACTCTACATTGGCCTCTTGCATCAGTTCTCTGAATTTCAGTACTAAATAATACAATTAGTCAGTATTGACATGGAAATTAGTCAGTATTGTAATGGAATTTATAGGATCTTAATACTAATAATTAACTGTCACTCCAATTTGAATGTTTTGTGAATTCAAATAATCCCAAGATCTGTATAATTTGCTTCAAATGGAGCAATGGGGTTCAAAAGTGGCTAAGAAAAAACAGACCCTTACCAACACAAATATCAACTGCCTCCCAAGAAATCATGCTAAAATACAGCAAGAGGAGAAATTCTTACATTTTTCATGCATCTGAAGCCAGGATCTATTGAGAACATGGTGCATTTTCTCTGTAACATTTCCTACAGCAACCTGGTATTTCCAAGAAAGAAGATTAAGAACTGAGGTCATTTGCTGAACACCAAGGCTGGCAGCTTTGTCTTGTTAGTCAACCACAGAAATCCTTTGCCTGGCAGGGTGCAAGCACACAAGTGCCAAAAATGTACAGCAAAGATGGGGCAGTGTGATCTTACCTGAACAAGAGGAAGGGGAAAGTGAGCACAAAACAGCTACTGGCACATTTCCATAAACAAAAGAGCTCAACCCACCCCAGCCCCTTCCCCCAGATGCTCAAGGGGCTTCTTCAGGATTTTAACTCAAGGATTTATTTTTTTTGCCATCAAACCTTGGCTGTAGGGAGGTTGAGATGATGGTGGCACCATCCCAGGCTGAGTGCAGAGAAGAGACACATCCCTCCCTCCTGCCTCCATCAACTCTGCTGTTTCCAGAGAATTTCTGGTGACCAGCTCCAGCATGAATCACACCTCCCACCTTCACCTAATGGCTGTCCATAGGGCAGGAAGGTAAATCCTGCTCCCCACACTGCTGCCAGCGCTCTTATTAAAACTTTGCAACTTTCATGCTTCTAGAAGGCTGAGATTCTGCTCCAAGGTGCTTGTGAGACCCCCTTGATTTGCACAGCTCGAGGTGAATTTTGCACTGTGCCTAGGAAAGGTCTCTCCATGCCCCACTACCTGCTCCTGCTCTTACTTCTGTAGCAATGCTGGTTTTGCCTCCAGTCACCCAATCTCAACTCCCTGCACAGCTCTCATGGTGTTTAAAATTGCAAGTTTGGAAAGATGAAAGAAATGAAGAGAATATTTGTGGTGCCCTCCCCCATCCCCTCTTCCTGTGTTTGTTTTCTGCTGTTTGAGGGAGTTCAGTCAGCACCCAGAGCCTGTGTGGGGTGAAGTGGGAGCACAAAGCTCAGCTCCTGCAGCCTGACTCACAGTGTTTCAGTGCCACAGGCTGATAATGCAGCAAAAGTCATCTCAGGATTTTTAATTTTGGGCTTTTTTTCCACAAGAACATTCTTACAATGAGAACCATTCCTTTAAGCCCAACTGTTGAGTTCAGGGTCTCTCTGAGCCCCCTGTGTACCAAATCCATTAAAATTCACCTGGAGACAGCACTGCCCATTCCATCCTCTGCCATCGAAGAGCCCCTCAATGCTTCACCATCAAACATGGCACTGCAGAGCCTGGCTGGTACCACATGCACCATGACATTCCCTTCCCTCTCTGCCTTCCCATAAAGCAGGATCCATCCTGTTCACACAGCCACCAGCACTGGGTACCCCACAGTCTTCTCCTCAGCCAGTCCCACTGCTTCACATGTTTTTCCCTACCAAGTCATGGGAAAGTATCTCCTGATAAAAAGCCAAGCTCCCTTTTATCAGCTTGAGGCAAAATACCTCTTGCCCTATCCACAACAGTCCCAGAGAACAATTTGTCCTGTCTTTCTTTCACACATTAGAAAGCTCACGTGTTCCTCAGTGCTGACTCACCAGGACTTAAAAACTCTGAACTCCTGAACCCCTCGATACTCCTGGGCACTGATGCCAAAAAAATGAGCCTGATGCTTCTCTCCACAGCATTCCCACCACAGGGCTGATGTGGGGTACTCATAAAATTTTTTGCTGCACACATTCACCCAATTAAGCTTAAGGGAAGTGTCTGTAAGGGGGAGACATGGAAAAGGAAGAAGAGAAGTTTAGTGCAGTTCCTCATTTGTAATGTCAGAAAGACAGAACTTGCTCCATGGCACATTCTCAGAACATTCCAGAAGGCAAATGAGTCACTGAAGGAGCAGAGGCCAGTTTTGATAGATGGTACGTCCACAGCATCGAAACAGCCACAATGATTAGCAGTGCCATCACATTCCTAAGATAAACAAGGACCTAATCAGAGGAGAAGACAAATGACCACTGTGATAGCAAGCCAACTCTTCCAGGAAGAAAAATACATCAAGAATTTTCTCTTCCTCACCTCAGTCATCCATCAATAAATAAGTCTTCTAATTGGGAAGCAGCAGAAGCAACTGCCTTTGACCTGATGCCATAAATGGGCTTTCAAATCAACCAAGCAACAATATTCCCTTCCAAAGCAGAAGATTCCTCAGCATTTCTCTGCCACATACTTTGTAATGGCTTAGTCATCAAATCAGACAGGCCTTGGGTAAAGCCAGGTGCTCCACGAGCATCTCAGCTGCAGCTGGGCACTGACAGAAGGAGCTGCTCCCTGGCACGGCCACTTTTGGGTCTGTCACCAGCAGAGACACTGTCCCTCTGTGGAACCACCAGCATCCCCCAACCTTTCCCCCACCCCCTCCCCCTGATGCCAGTGTGATCCAAGGAGCACATTTCTCATCAAGACACAGATCTGGAAACAGCCCAGCCCAGCTGGAGCATCTGCTCTGTATTTGCATCACTTCACAGGATCTTTCCACTGGTTTCTTTGCTGCAGAGATGAGAGCAATTAAAAAAACCTCAAGCTCATGTCTGCCATTCTCCCTGTCTTATCTCAGCTCTCTGACTGTCATTGAAATAACCACAACAAAAACTGGAACAGAGACCCAAACTCTGCTCTCAGTGAATCATCTGCAGGCTCAGAATAAACCATGGGCTTAAGAGCTTTGCTGTACCAAGCCCTAAATAATGGAGGTGAAAAGGGAACAGAGTCCACAGCTCCTACAGCACTGGGAGAAGATAAGGGAGACTTTGCATGAACAGAGAAAAGCCAGAGAATCCAAATGTAACCAACTTGACACATTCTTAATCAAATCATAAAAACCACTGCAGAGCAGGACAGTAAAACAGGCAAGAACATGGGATCAGGAGTGCTGGGAGCACAGCACACCAGCCCTGCCTGAGGGATTCACCTGAGCATCACCATCATAAAAGCACCCTGCAAGAGACCTTCCCTCTGCCTATGGAGAAGCAAGGACAGAACAAGTGAAAGAAGCCAGATGTTTTCTAGTCTCAGGTCACAGTCCTTGCTGATATGTTCATCAACGGTGGGGGGAAAAAGAGAACAAGTTGCTCATTTTAGTCTCTCTTTTTGGCCATATCCTGGATGACAAAGTCACAAGTTTAAAAAAAATGAGGACACCTAGATTCTAGCTCTCAAAGAAAGGCAGAACCGAAGCATTGCTTTTCCTGCCTCTATCCTTCAAGAGCTTCCAAGGTATTTTTACCCCACACAAGTCCTGCTTCCTATCCACACTGACCAGCAGCTGCTTCACTCCTTCGATGAAAAGCTCATCATCCTTGAGAGGCACTTCAGATGTGAGGATTGCTCATCCACATCCCACATTCCTGAGGTGAAGCCAATCAGCCACATATGACTGGCCCCAGAAAGGTGACTCCAAGATGCAAAGCAGAGGAGGATTTGCATGGATTAAACTACAAGAAGACCTTTGGACAGGCAGGTTGTAACTACCTAGCAAGGAATATTATACAGGACAAGGACTTCAGAGGTGACTTTGGCACCCATTAGGATGAAACCTTATGGGGAAGTCATAGGATGGGAAAGCAAATCCTCCTGAAGCATTAACATCTGTGAGGGACATCTCTACCAGACCCTGTGGAATGACTTTGCTCTGGAACCAGAAGTCAGGTGGTGGTTTCAGGCTACAGCTCTTCCAAACATGAGCACTTGCTGCAGGGTTTTCAAGGTAGCACTGGACCAGAATTTCAATAGGGATTCACAGCCAGCCATCCCTAGCAAGAATTTGCCAGGCTCCAATATCAAAAGAACAGTGAAGACAGGTGGCTTCTGTCTCTGAGGACACCTCACTGAGCCAACTCTGACATCACCTGGGCCAAGGCTGCCATAGACAAATTATCCCAGCATTTATAACAAAAACACCTCAGGGAACGGGCACAGGGCTCCGTTTGTTCGAACACATGAGAATAAGGAAAAATAGAAATAAATTTCAAAGAAGAACACACCATACCCTTAAAAAAAAACCCCAAAACTTCTGAAATCTCCTCTCAGTCTGTTCAAAATACTTTAACAACAATTCCTCAGTGAGGCCCTTACAGCCATAAATCCAACAGACACAATCCCCTGAGCAGAGAGGCTACAGGAATGAGGATGCACAACAGATGCAAAGCCATCCAGACTGCATTGTATGGAAGCAAACAGAGGTCAGCTTTATTTCCAGGTACAGAGAGGGTTTAGTATTATTTTTCCTTTCCCTTAGCAATGTGGGATGAGTGTAAAAAGGGCTCCTGCTCTGGTTTGAGCCGTGCATGTCGCAGGGGACACCAGCACAAAGGCAAGAGGCCAAGTGACAGCTTTGGAGCCAAGAGATGACAGAGATGACTTCAGCTCTTCCCGTGTCTACAAATTGGGGCTAATTAACTGAGGATGGAGTGTGGGCCAGGGCATAAAAGTGGCCAAGCTGCCCTTGGGCTCTCTTGCTGGCAAATCCTTTTCTTGTCCTGGTGCCTCCCTGCCCCTTCCTACATGGGACAAAGGCTGAGGACGTCCCTTGCTTTTCCACAGGAAGCACTGAAGCCATGTCCCCAGCTGCTGTAACAGCAAAGAAATAATTAAGTAAGATAATAAAGCATCAAGCCCTAAATATAGAGAAAGCCTCACCAGGAAAGCACCTTCTCCAGCCCCATCATTTGAACACCCACAGCAGCAGAGAGTGGTTATGAAGCACTCAAAAGACCAAACACCCTGGTGGGCTGAGATCAGGATGAGAAACCTCATCTCCACAGGTAATTTTTCACTAAGTTCTAAAGCAGGCAGAACTGCGACTTTGAATGAAAGAGCCAACTCAGCTTCCACTGGAGCTCCAGTGCTGCTGTGCCAGCATAAATTTTAATAAAATACCAATATAAATTTAGTCCTTTTACCCCTTGAAATGTTGCTCTATATAGAATGAGACTCACGGGCCTTTAAATAACAGTCTATTCAAGTATTACAATGAGCTATTTTGCCCACGTAAGTAGATACTTTATTCCAGCAACTTGACAATGATTCAGAGAGCTGCCTTGCCCTGCTCTTAGCCATAAAGCCACTCCACATCTCCACAAACTGATTTGTCAGGTATGCTACTACTACAATTTATCCTTTGCCCTGTTAGTCTGTGCCCTTTTCAGCACACTACTCACAAAATCAAAGAGCATATATCTATTCTAAAGGAACCTGTCTGACACAGCACAGATTTCAACTGAGATCAGCCTGAGAGATGTGTATATTCCTTCATATTCAAGGTGTGTGCCCAGTGAACTCAGCTCCAAAGGCTCCACAAAAACCCTTCATTGCTTGCTGCAGCTGCAAGCAAGGTCTGTGCTACAGAGATGCATCTTTATAAGCCTATTTAATTTTAACACCTTTAAATTATGGCACTGATTCTACAGCTGAGGCAGGAACTGACGTTACCATTTGTAAGACATTTATTTCTAACCTGCTCCAAAAGGCTGCTTTCCCCATGAATTTCCACTGCATGCCTTTATAACCCATGTAGAACTTGACTTGCAAAGTCAACCATAAATCAGTCACAGCAAACCAGAGGTGAGATACCCTTCTACATGAACACACCACCCTCTGAGTGCTGCACCCCAAAGAGGCAGAGCCTAGAAAACCCAGATCTGCCTCATTTACAGCTCCTAGGAGAGGGACAGTATTTCTGAATTCCAAGTCTTGGTGGTTAAAGGAAAGAAATAGCAGTTTCCAAACAAAAGTATCAGCTGGTTTTGCTTCCTGCTGACATTAATTCTTCTGTGGGGTTTGCATGTTATGTGAGGCAGTAAAATGGTGCTGAAGACACAAAGACAAGTTGGCATCACCCTCATGGGGAGTGTGCTGAAAATACAGAGTAAAGGAAAAGGGGAGAGAGCATCGCTGAGCAGAACATGGATAACCTCTCCTCCTCAGATCAGGCACACCAGTGATCTCTCAGAATGGGAAAGAGGGATGTGTTACATAAAAGTGCAGGTTTTTTATATCCTGTCTCGTTTTTCTCAGCATCCCCTGGGCTCCTCACAGTACCAGCACTGACTGTAAGGGAAGCAGGGAAAAAGCTTCTCCTGACTTTACCTCAAACGTGGCGGGGAGGGGAAATGATGTAAAGGCAAATATCACTACAGAGGAAAGTCCTCAGACAGAAAACCACAACTATTCAAGCAATGCTACCAGCAGGGCCCACTGGCAGGAAAAGGGACAGAGCCTCCTAGTCAGAAAGGCCACCTGGATCAACCACTGCTCAGGGCAGATAAAGAACAGCTGTCCTGAACATCCCCATGGCAGAAGACAGCTCTGGCACCTCCCCTTGCTGAGAAGCAGCAGATTGTTTCCAGGACAGAGCTGGCTTTTGTGCCAACATCACAAATCCACTTCAGAGACCTGAAGTGGAACAGCTTGTTCTCCTGTCCATGGGTTTTCACAAGTGTGCAGCCTCAGGAGCTGCCAGGCTGTGCTGTGATGGATGGCCTAAATGGTGCTGAAGACACACTGGAGGACAGCAGCAGCCAAGCTGTGCTCACCAGGACAGCTGCAAACCTGGAGAAGGGATGATGCAAGGAGTGGCTGTGCCTACTGCCCACCTCCACCTCGTGCCATAAAGGCAGGAGCACTCAGACATCCCTTCTGAGCCTCTATGACTCTGAAATGAAGTCTTCTAAGCAGGTGAATCAGCTCCATGGATTTCAGGGAACACCACTGATGTGTGGTAGTAGTATGGAATCACTTCTGTCAATGTATTCTGCTCCCACACATGTGAAATAACCAAAACATGCACAGAAATGTGGCTGGTGTCAGTTTATCCTCTCTTGCTGTAAGGCACATCCCATACTCAGCTCAGCCACAAAGGGCATCTTCAATCTCCTCTCAGCAAAAGGCAGTGGAGTGACCTTGACAGAACACAGAAATTGATACTGGGTCTAAGTGACTGGCCCAAACTGTTTAAATTTTACCCTGCAGCAGCTGGGATGTGATTCTCACATGCTGAACCAGAAAAAGACTGCAGCATTTGCTGAAGACAAGCCTTGCCAAAAGCTGCCAAGCTGGGAGAGACACTCCATCCCCTCCAGGTCACTGTGCTTTCCCACAACAAAACAGTTCTTGGAAAGATTTCTCACCATTTCAGGCCCAGTGTGAGCATCAAATTTATTCCTTTTAACTCAGAGAATGTCTCAGAGCATCACAACTTTATGCTGAGGCTCCTGCCATTCCCTCTGGTCCCTCCAGGCTGTCCAGGTGATGACTGTGTGGCAATGACAGAGTAACTGAGGCTGGAAAGGATCTCCACATGCTTGTCCAACCTGCCCAGGTTGCCCAGGACCTTACCCAGCTGAGTTTTTAATGTCTCCAAAGATGGATTATACTCAGCTCCAGTGATCCCCATTTCAGCACTTACCTGCTCTCGTGGTGGATTCCATCCACCCTGATATCCTAAATTCCTAAAAATGACAAGCAGCACAGCCCTAGCACCACGGTACTGGTTATTCCCTTTGGTCAGAATTTCTTCTTTGACCTGAAAGATGTTCCTCATTTGCCAGTTGAGATGGAGCATTCCCACAGGAATGCCATCCCTCCTATAAACTGTCACCTCTTGCCATCTGTCAGCTGGAAAATTCCCAGCTGTGTTTTATGTGATAAATCCACTGCTCCCATCAGAGATCTGCCCTGCCTCAGCTGGCTGCCCTTCACACTGCACTGCTTGCTGCCCAGGACATTTTGATAAAAATGCATGTCTGACACAGACTGGGAAAGGAGGGAAAGTTGTAGCACTCAGCCAACAAAGTGGACACCTTCCAGCAGCAAACCAATGCCTTCAAACTGTTATGGATCACAAGCAGGTAGAGCCAGCTCCTGATTGCTCTTGCACTGACTAAGGAAACAGTACCAATAAAAACAGGAAGAAAAACAAAGGTAATAATTTGAACTTGGCTTAGGTCGTGTGTCTTATACAGATGTGCAGGCAAAAAAAAAAAGGAAAACACATCCAAGTAAGTTGAGATTGCACATCTGTAAGTTAAGGCTGAAAGAAGAGGTCAATTTACCTAAAAGCAGGGCATGACCACTATAAGCAGCTCATCTAAAACATGTTCCTGAGTTTCACAGCAAAATTCCCTGTACCCTCAAATTCACTATGGGATCAGGCACAAAGCATACAGAGGGACTTGGAGTTAAGACTGCCAATCCAAACAACAACAGGAGCTGTAATCCTGTGGTTGATGAGCTGAGTTTCCCAGACACAACCATATACCCAAAAGCTGAAACTGAAGTATTCCATTCTCAAGATCAGCTGAGGAACTCTGAAGCATTTAGGTGGTGTAGGAAGAAGAAGCCTACCAAGAGCACAACCATTTTTAAATCCCCTTGGCCTGATTCCAAGTATTTAGATAAATAAGAAGCATGAACTGATGCCAAACTCCTCCCACAGGCAGAACTCTGCTATTTGGGCAAAACTATCCCATAACCTCCAGAACTGTCAGACCTGAAGGATGCACTGGTTTGCTGGCAGGGAACTTCCAAAGAGAATCATTAAGCTCCATTTCATTCATCCCTAGAATTGGATGCCCCATCCCTGGGAGTGTCCAAGGCCAGGCTGGATGGGGCTTTCAGCAGTCTGGGACAGTGGAAGGTGTTCCTGCCTGTGACAGGAGGGTGGAATGAGAAGGGCTTTGACCAAACCATTCCATGATGATTCTCTGATTTCACTCTATGGAGCTGGACACTGCACTGCCCTGCTCAAAGGGGGTAAATGTGACTCAACAAGTGCCAAGCTGGGGTGCAAGAGCATTTATCAGTCAGCACCTTTAGCTACTCCTCCTGCCTGGAGGGCAGACACATCTGGAATCACTGACACTTCTTTCTCCTTGAATTACACAGGGTGCTGGCCACTGTGCTCCTTCCTCCTCAATGCAGAGGTTGGGAAGAGCTAAAAAGTTGGTGTTGGCCTCAAGCTGAGATGCCCTGATTTGCTCTAGAAAAACCCCAAGAGCAGACCTGGACTTGAGCAGCCACTGCAGGAAATTTTATCAGAGACTGAGCTGGTCCAGAAGAGCATCAGGTCCACAGGACACAAGAATGACTCCTGAGTATGGAAAGGTCCTGAAGTCACCTCAGACATTCTGGAGTGCACCAGAGCCCTTCAGCCCAGTAAAACAAGCACATCTCCCTCTCCACAGGCAGCAACATTGGGCCCTCCATCATACATCAAGAAGGATCCCAAGCAAAATGGGACATGCATCTGATTTATTATCAATTAAAAGCAGGAGGCTAAAAATCACACTTAGAGCAGCAGGAGCAGAGCAAAGCCTGCTGAATGCATCCCTGGGAAACACTGGTACCCTCTGCAAAATGAGCCATGCTTCAGCAATACATTTAGTGGAATTATCTGAGGATCAAAATTACTAAATGTTCCGTGAAGAACCTGGATTATTGTGCTGTAGCGCTGTGTCAACAAGACAGAGAAATAAAGTATGAGAACAAACACCTTTCTTAGAGTAAAAGGAGGATTGTGCCCTCACCTGTCCCATTACTACAACTCCAAGTAATCAAATATGGATATAATTTTGCTGTTCCTTAAAATGAAACACATAAGCACAAAATAATGGCTTCTGCTCCAACCCAATGTGACAAACCCAGAGATGCACACACCAGGCAATCTACTTCATTACTGTTTCAATAAAAATTATTTCATGGGTTCTTTTTTTCCTTCTCCCCTGAGACACCAGCATATTGGTGATTACTTAGGATTATAGCAGTGCTCATTCCATTAAGTAATCCAATTCACCAGGCATTGCTGATTTTAGACATGCAGTTCCACAAAAGGCTAGGTACTGCTCTGTGTTTCCTAGGAAATATGAGGCCCAAAGAATGGGATGCTGAGACTGGGAAGCTCCCATCAACTGGAATGCCTGCACAGCCTGAGGACTGAGATCCTGGGAGCAATTCTCTGCTGGCATTGATAGGAAAAATCTGCCAAAGTCCATGAAAAGGAGTAAGAGGAAATTGTTTGCAACCTGTGCTACTGCCATCCAACAGAACAGCACAGCAGGTCAGAGGAAAGCAGCCAGAAAATGGTCCCTGAAATAAATGCCAGGACACGAGGGTGTGTTTGTCACCACTGTTCATTGCTGCTCAGATCTTCTTCCCATTTTTCAAATGTTCAACACCAAATCAAACTCGATGGAAGAAGTCTTCTTGCATCGATGCATGTTACTGCACATCCAAGTCATCTCCTTCTGAAGAGAACCACAAAGTTCCCACTAAAAGGTCAAGCAAAGCAATGCTTTTACACCACATTTCATTTAATCACAAGACAAGAACAGCTTCTCCAAATGTGCTTTTTCTAGAAAGTGTGCCTGGTTTTTTACCAGCCTAGCTGGGCAAATCACAGTGCTTTGTGCTGACCTCAGTATCTTTTCTACAGCCTACAGGAGATTATCTGCTCCAGCAGTTAAAGAATCTTCCTAAAGACAGAAAAACCTCGTCTTTGATAAACAAACACTCTGTTAGCATTCCAGCCAAAGCATAAGAAGTTCACTGCAGAAGCTGGATTGATTATGTAAGGCATTGATTCCTGCCTCACACAATTTTTTGCTCTATAATAAAGATGTTAGAGAGCCAGAAATTCAGCAGCTGCAGTAATAGATGGAAGAGAACTTACTATAACTAGCAGACAATCTGATCCCAATTTTGAATTTTTCTTTCTTTCGAAAGCATAATTAAATACTAGGAGCTGAAATAAATCTACTTAATACACCCTGAATGATTTCACGCTGGTATGAAGCAAAATTCAAGGGACTGAGAAGAGATCAAAACAGAGCCTTTGCCTGCATCAACCAGAATTGACAGCAACACTATTAAGAAAAGCACCACATTAAAGCAAAGCAATAGTCTTAATTTACTGCTGAATCTTTCAGTTCTGTTTCCTTCCCTTGCCTTCCTTGGAAAGTGCATGTTTTATTTATGATTAGAGGAACTTATCCCTGAAGGGCATGTCTCACCAAGCTGATCTTTTAGGGGACAAAGTAAATTTAAGATGAACTTGGTCTGCTTCAAATTGCCAGAATGTTATTTGAGCCCATGAATTTCTATCAGGTTCTCTCAGCCAGTTGCTGTGTCTGGGTTATCGAGGAAGGAGCAGGCTCTGCTGCTGGGATTAGGAATGGTTTACTTTCACTCAATACTTCCTTTCACCATCAAAGACTCCTTGCAAACGTAATAACAGACTCCAGAGAGACAGGAAAAGCTCCCTTTACTGATAAACTAAGCCAAAGCTCTGCAAAAAAAAAAGCTGAGCAAAAAGAGTTAAAAATCCATCCACTTATCTTTGTGGGATTTCATCCAACACAGGATTTCAAGGGACAGATCATTATCAAAGGTACCAAACAAAATTCAGAACAGCAAACAAAAAATAACACACCACCACACACACCTCTAACTCCAGCACTCCTCGTTCCTTATCCAGCTGACCTAAAACCCTTTCTAGGTTATCCCAGACTCCTTAGAACTGGACAGCTTAGGAATGTCAGCCTTGAATTATCCACCCACACACGGCACATTCCTGTTCCACCCCTGGAGATCAAACTGGATCCTTCTCCTCAGCCCAGCCTGCACATTTCCAATGGGAGCAGCGGACACGGTCTCTTGAGCAAGCTCAGGCTTATATTTAGCTCCAAAGTACAGATTTGAAAAGTGTTTCTATTTAGATGGAGAGTCAATAAGCTCCACTGGAGGCTGGACATTTGATTTAATTGGCACCATTTGCACCTATTGTAGCTGGATTCTTCATCTAAACGGATGTTATGGGGTTTTAACTTTTGTTCCACACCAAAGAGATGGATATGGAAGGAAGGATGACAGCGTATTGCTCAGTACATCAGCCTGTTTGTCTCCTGCCTCCAGCAGATGAAAGGAATCCTACCCTTGCCTGACGACTAAGTAGTTCAGGGGAGGAAAAAAAAAAAAAAAGCCAGGGATTAGTCCTATGAAACTGCCCTTTCTGGAGCTAATCAAATCTTATTTGCACTAATTTGATCCTTATTAGACTTTTCAAGGAAGCTTTTCCCCAGGCCATCAAAAAAATTTTCTTTTTCATTCTCATGCTGTTTGGAGGACAAGAACACATTTACATACAAAAAGCAAACGATCCCCAGATTTTGCAGCAACCCTGAGATGCTGCTTGCACATAAAATCCTCTGAAAGCAAAGAGACCAGGACTGAGAACCTGCTGTTGCCCTAACTGCAAATTTTTGTTTAGCTCTTCCTTCAAGTGTTTGTTCATCCCATTAGAGAACTCTTACTACTTGCAAATAATTTAAGTTCCCTGCCAGGACAATGCTGAGTCAAATGATTCACTATACAAGGCAATTCTCTAAGTACCCTTCCAGATACTTGCATCACACTTTACCTCCAGCTTTCTCAGCTTTATCACACCAGCTTCAAGTTCTGCCAGCTCTACCAGAAATAAGTTAATACTCGAGTGTCACAAAACAGCCTGGAATGACAAAATGAAAATGCCCATCAAAAGCTGTAAGAAGTTTGTTATGGTTTGTTATGAGAGGCCAAATTTTCCCACATTACACAGCTCTGAAAGATCTGTGAAGCTGAAAGATGACAGCTCATCATAGCTCAAACTTCTCATCTCAGGACAGGGCACAAATGCTTGTGGAGTAAGGAGTAACACAAGTACAGAAAATACTCCAAGCATGAAGAA
>VZTT01035757.1:0-51348 GCA_013400855.1 Buphagus erythrorhynchus | reverse complement strand
GGGAATCCTTAAAATATTGGTGAGTCACACTAAAAAGAGACACACTGATGATTATGAGCTTAAAAAAATAATCCTCATGAATTTCAGAAAGGAATGTGATGATGATGTATCCAGCTGGGGCTCGGAATGTGGCAAAGGATGAAGAGTTCAGCTTGTTGTCCTTTCCCTGGCTGACCACAGGGAGACACTTCCTCCTAGACACCATTTCTAGGCAGATCTGCCATCAGCCTGATCTAACCTAACCCCAGGGATCACTGTTCCTGTCCTTTACAGCCTAATCACAGATCATTCTGAATTTTCAGCCATGGGCTAGGTGTTAGTTCTGAATTCCAGCCCCTCCCATGGACACAGCTACAACTCTTGGTCCAACTCAGCAGCATTTTCATGCCCTGATGAAGTGGGAGGTTGTTTGGCTGGTTATGGATCTGCTGTTTAATGGATATTCTTGAATTCCCAAAGCTGCAGGCCAAAAGGGAATAGGCAAGATGGTCTGGATCAGACAATCTCAAACAATCTCCTGAACACTCACAATACTACACAGTACTTCTTCATCAGCACCATTAAATACATTTCTTCTTGTATTTAAACAGCTTCTCCTTCCTGATTCCTTTTGTCTCCTGTAATTTGTTGTGTAGGTGAATTTCTCAACCTGTGCCAAGGTCGGGGTAGTGTTTACAACGCATTTAAATCTAACTCCAAACAGTACCTGAGCCTTTGCTTGCCATATTCCACAATTCTAACAATGTCACCATCTGTGAGCAATATGCTGACACCACTTCACTTCCCAAGCGCTGGCAAAATGCTGGAGAGAAACATAACAAACTTGCAAAGATCATTTCAAAGTCACTGATAACTTGGCCAAAAATTTTGCCTCATTATCTGCCCAGCTTTTGCCTTGATCTTCTCATAAACGTAGGGGAGAAGCACAACTTTATCTTAACATATGTGTTTTAAATTCTTAATGGAGCAATGAAATGCAGTATCTTTAATGTGCCTCTGCAGTCACTGTTCTGTGAAGCAGTAAATCCTGAGGAGTAGCGAGGTGGCATCAAACCAAGTCCTGTCTGGAGCTCTGGGATGCATTTCACATCAACAATTTGGTCTGGCATAAAAAACACTGGTCTCAGTTTTAGCTTAAAAATGTCACAGGGAGTGTCACAGAAACAAAGGAAGGGTTTGGAAGGGACCTTAAAGATCATATTATTCCAGCCCCCTGCCATGGGGCTTTCACTAGAGCACCTTGCCAGAACATCTTTGACAATGCTAGGTTGGAGAAAGAAATTGGAAAAGAGTGGAAAAATACAAACTTGAATAGAAAATAAATAGGAGCAGTCAGACGTAACCAGCAGCCCGTGTCCTCTGTTCCATCAAAGTACCAGACCAAATCATCAAACGGGATACATGTAAAGGAAACCAGGAAAATGCCAGTCACAGCTTCCTTGAGACTAAATCTCATCAGAGTAATGTCATTTCTTTCCATGACAGCATAACAGGTTGGTGAATAGTGAAGGACAGGAGACATTACAGATCTTGATGCCAGGACAGCTCCTGACACTGCCCAGCAAGATGTGACAGGAAACAATTTAACTGGGAGGAAAAGTGCTCAAGAGCCAGCTCTGGGCTTGCCATCAGTGAGTCCCTGTCAGAAAAAAGGATTTTAAGCGAGGGTCCTTTTAGTATTTGTTATTTCCATAATAGGGAGCTTAATCTTTATGCTTAAAGTTGTATTAAACAAGAAGGCTCCAAGGACATTGAAGAAAGAACTGGAATGATTTTAACAACGTGGAGAAATCACCTGGATAAAGAATTATTTGCAAAAAGTGAAAGGTTATTCCCACCTAAGTGGAGAATCAGCTGTACAGACAGTTCAGGCAACAACTGCAGTTTTCTAGAGGAGCACTGTGGTTTTTAGAGGAAACCCCAAGCTGAAGCTGCATCCCTTTTTATACAGCTGCCAAAAATCCAGACACAGAAGTGAGATGAACAATCCATTGTACATCAAGGATATGAAGTAATTCTTCTCTGCAAGGCTGCACAGGTGAGACCTCAGCTGAAGACCTGGGTCCAATCTGAGGAACGAAATTTTAAGTAAGGTGATGGTTACTGCATGGACTTCAGAAGATAAAGACAAGAAGAAAGCTTCCAGAAAGAATGACTACACAGAATGAGTGGAAGAATTTGGTTTGTTTAGTAAAGATGAAGGAAAACAAGGAAAAAGGGTTCTGGGATCTCTAAGATATTGCTGCAGAGGAGGAGACCAGTCACAAAGTACTAGGACAAGAACTGGGTCTGAACTAGAGCAAGAAATATTTAGTCATAAGAAAACCACAGTAAATGAAGCACTGGAACAGAATGCCTGGAAGGGAAGGTGGGCAGTGCCCACCACAGATGTTTTCAAAATGGATTAGACATGTATCCACTGAGAATGATCCAGGTCACCCTGCCCACTAAGACACAAGTTATTCCTCCACACCTCTGTCAGCTCTGCAATCTGCTTACCAGATGATCACTGCTCAAACCACAGAGCTCACCAATGACAATTTCTGTAAAAGTGGCCAAATCCCAAACGTTGTAGACAGTCAAAACTCCCAGCTCTGGAATCTGCATTGATGGCAAAATATCGAAGAACCAAATCAGGTTCTGCCACTTGTCACCATGGAACTTCATTGGAGGGACAAATCATTATTCAGCCTGGGTAACATCCCACTTGAGAAGGAAGATCAGGGCAAACTCACAATTTGGATGCCTGTCCATAATTTTGCCAAGTTTCAGGACAGCCTTTGTGGCTTCACACTTGCATCCAATCTCCACAATTACTTTAAAATGTTCTGCTGTAATAGAATAATCAGAGGCAATTATGGAAGGTCAGGGAACAACCAGGCATAAATATTCTGTTAGCTCCTCCTGATACTTCATGATGAGGAGCTTTATTAATGTGTCTGGGACACATCCCCCAGCCCACTTCAGAAATGCCAAGGCTCCCTGGGGGATGGCACTGAAGGGATTCACAGGTTCCCAGTGTCTCTTCAAAAAGATAAAGATGATGACTGTCCAAGAAGTCAAAGGGAATTAGAAAATTTTCCTTCAAATCAAATGGAGGTACACATAGCATCAAAAATAGGTGCTGGGGCAGTAGGATTAAGGCATCCTTTCACCAGCCTTGAGGCAAAGGCCAAACTTGGTCCAGATTTGCACCAAAGGCTGCATTCCAAATTATTCCAGCTCTGAGCAGTTCCTTGCTCACACAGCTCCAAGCTGCTGGATATAATATCAGCCACTCCATATAATACTCCTGATGCAGTGAAGATTATGGGCTCTGCTGTGCTTTAACTTCTCTCATCCAGTGGGGATAAAGTTTGAGTGAAATGTCACCAAAAATCCCCAAAATTGAAGAGGAAAATTTCAGAACCTTCTCAGCTCATCTCACAAGTCCACTGCAGGAAAGTGCAAGTTCAAATTCATGGGCTCTTGCCCTTTTCCTCTGATCCACTTCATGCACACGACATTTTACTTGCCCTGTTGCTTCCACTTTTATGTTTTGATGGAGCAGAGGCCTTCACATCTCCAGCCCTGGAAGATCTTTCAGAGGGCAAAGGGATAAACTTCTGGTACTTTGTCTGGTACTCCCCATTATCAGCACGTTTATAAAGAATATACAGAGTGTGAATAAGTTGCCAGTTATATCTGTAACCATCAAACTCAAAAGATTATTAAATAATTTATGTAAATCTATAAAATCATCTAGTGATATGCTCCCCATCACCTGTCTATATTTCTGTGTTTAAAACAAGAGTGATCAACCTTACTAATTTTAGGTTAAATTACTGCTTTGCTCAGAAATGGAGGGAAGAAATATTTCTCTCTTGGACAATTAATTCCCCTATTTTTGCCACCCTTCTCTGCCACATTACAACTGAGAGGTTACATATGATCACAATTAACATCCAACTTTTAACATTTTAACATCATCTCAGTATCAGCCACTTCTTTGCACCTATGCTTATGAAAGCAAAGCTGAATTTTGTGTTTCAACTCCAGAGCAGTGTCGTCCCATCTAGCAGCATTACATAAACGAGCTTCACACCACTGGGAAGAGCCTAATAGATTTTGTAGGTCAGTGCTTCTGGCAGATGTTTCTCTAAAGACTCCTTGGAGTTCAAGGGAAAAAGACTTTCAACTAGATTTTCGAAGGCACAGTCCAGTAAAAGTTAATAAGAGTGGGGAAAACACAGGAGAGGGAAAGACCTCGATTGATCTGAAAATGTTTCGAAAATTCAGGGCACGCAAGGACAAAATAAAAAATATTCCACAGAGAACAACTCAAAAATAAAAATAGCAGCAGTGGCTAAGAACAGTTCTTCAAAGGGATGTCAGACTTCACAATACTTGGTGCAGCAGCAGTGACTAAAAAGGCTTCGCGTTGTCGCCACATGGTGACATTAAAAACTTGCATTCATTTTGGGGGAAAATAAATAAATAACAAAAACACATACAGCAGAATAATAAAATGCAATCATGGGATGGGTGCTTTAAATCCTATTTATAAACCCCTGAGGCATATTTCATTGCTCAGTGCAGTCACCACAATGTCAAATTCTAATTTGCAGCACAGGTCACAAATGTCACAACTGGCAACATGAAGGATGGCATGAGTGATAAAATTAATTTTTAAGGTCTTAGCCTTTAAAATAAACAGAACTGGTGGCATTTCTTTATTGCCTATTTTAAACATCATAGTTACACTGAACATCAAATTCATCAACAGAAAAACTTTTATGCCTTATATGAGCCCTCTTGGGCACAATGTTTTCTTTCCCTGGGCTCTGAAATGCCTGCAGAAAACTCTCCCTAACCTGCAGGAGAAAGAGGGAGAATCTTACTTTTCCTTCTCTGGGCACCATGATATACTTGCAAGCATAATAATACCCTTGCAAAGTAGATAAAATATTAAATATTATCATTACATTACACCAGTGAAGAATTAAGGGGCCAATAGTCAGGCACCAGTTTTCTACAAGTACAAAATTGACCTTGGATTTATTATTTAAAATAAGAGGAGATGATCATCAGGAATATTTGATAACATTTTCTGTAGCCATAACAAAACAACTCCATTCTCTCCATTTTTTAAAACTGCAAAGTGTTCACAACCATCGCCTGCTCTGCTCTACAGATCTTTACCAACAGCTGTGGTCCTGCAAAGTAATCTTTTATTCGTTGACTTTCAGACCAAAACCTGAAACTGTCCTGTGGCATCATTTTATGTTTTTTCCCTGCATCATCTCCAAGTCCCAAACAAAGGCAGGTGTGCCCTGTGAGGCTCCTGGCATCCCACTGCAGCCTAAGGAAGCAGCCAAACAGTCCAAAGCCAATTCCTCTCCTTCCAGGATAGTATCTTATCTCCGTGCTGGAAGGAATTATGAAATAAAAACATGTGTTAGCTCCACAGGATGTTTATTCACAGTTAACAGGACAGCATTTTGTTCTCTTTCTCCTCCCCTCTCCACAAAATCAGGGGGTGGGAAGGACCTGCCTCCAAGATTTCATGGGGTTACCCTCATTCCTCAGCAGAACAGCCACACCCAAAGAGCCAGCAGCAACACACAAAATAAATCCTGCAACAGCAAAATGAACAAAGTCACATCCCTACAAACTCATGGAAGAAACAGCTATCAAAAGCTACTAAAATAGACAAACACCAAGAACTTCCCAAAGCACAGATCAATGGTGGATGGAAACACACCAGGAACCTCCATTATTCTCTTCCCTGCACATCTCCTGTTGCTCACTGTCTGATTCTGGATGTTAACTAGATGTGCCTTTGACAAGATCCCCAAAACCTGTATGCAGCACATCTCATCCCCAGGACTGAGGTAATCCTACAGCTTTTCCACTGTGGGAGAACCAAGAGCCCCCCGTTTGTAGCTGTGTTTTTATAAGGTCCGTCAGGGCATCGCACCTTTTGTGCTCTCTAATTCCTGCTAATTTTACTTGGATTTCACCAACAGATTCAAAAGTTACACGGGGAGGGAGAAGGGGGAGAGAGATGGTATTCACATAAGCCTTGTTTCCTTAAGAAACCAGGTTAAAAAACCCAACAGCTGACGAGTTACAAGACGTTCTGTAATCTGCTTTTGAAACACCCCGGAACGAGGCGCCAAGTCCTAACGGGGCATACGAGGATGTGTTTGACAAGCAGCAAGTGCTTACATTAAGGAACACAACATCATCTTTAAAGAAAGAAAAAGATTCTGTGATAAAAGAGAGGCCCAGTAGCACTCCAAAGAGAAAGCAAAATTATTCCATGATAAAAGAGACCCAGTAACAACTCCAAAGAGCAGGAAGCTGCTCGGTCACAGACCTACCAGAAGGCACAGGACAATTCTTGCCTTTCTAAATCATCCCTTTCACTCTCCTGCAGACCTTAACAGGCTGCTACAAAAATACCATGAATTATAGAGTATGAATGATGTCAAAGCCTGTTCTCAGAGGAAGGCTGGGAACAGCAATCATGTATTCTTCAGTTTGGGAATACACAGACACAATTTTTGTTCATAACCTATAAAGAAAAAAGGGCTCTGCACATCAAAGGCACCCAAAACATTTCCTTTCAGATCATCCCTTCAACCAGCCCAGTCTAACACCACACACAGGGAGAGAAGGGAGGCTGACAGGATGAAAAGGAAAGTCAGGACCATGGAGAGTGGCTTCAGCCACCAAAGTACACAGGGAAAGCATAAACCCGGCAGAAGACCCAGCGTCTACACAGTCAGATCAAACTGCACTGTGCAATTCCAGCTGGCTTTCAGAGACACCTGAACGTGACAGAAGATGGCTGTAACATTCAGATTAAATCATCTGAATCTTATCTTTGTGTGGATATTTGACAACTCAGGCTGCTCTAAACTAGTTTCTGTCCACAGCACCAAGCAGGGAAACAGAAAAACTTGGGGATCATGAACAGAATGAGATTACTTGCTTTAGGCAGCCCCACACGATCCATCATCCACAGGGAGGATGTGAAGGGTAGCAGCCATTAAAGCACCAGAGGATTCTCCTGCCCTAAGGTGATCACTTTCCAGGTATCACACTGCTTCTCCATGGAGAGGAAGGAAAAAGGCATTGAAAATTATCAGAACCTTGGCATTGTTCTCCAAAGCCGTTTGTCAGAAAACCATGTTTAAAAGAGCTTAAGTTTTATCTGCAACTAAACCAAAAACACCCTCAGCTGTGAACATCCCATGTCTGGGAGCAGCCTTGGAACTAAAGTAAATCTGAACCCAGCCAACTGAGTTACTGCTCCTACAGCAAATTCGAGATTCCAGCTAAAATAAGAGACCACAGCCAACATCTGTTAATAATGTGCAAAACAACAGTGACAGGTTTCTTCTATCCTCCATTCCCCTACACAGGGCAAATCTGGGAGCTGCACCACCCACTTTTCTTTGCCTTCTTAAAGCAATAAACTATAATGAATCTCTCATCTCCACAAAGTGCTATGAAACTTCACTAAACTGCATAAATATTTCATACCAATAATAATTAAGGTGCACATTTTCGAGGCAGTGCCTCTAAAAGTCAGGCACACAAAATCTGAGAGCACTGCAGCTTCACGCTCACTCTCCAGTGGTATTTCCAGGTCTGCCCAAGAGTCTTTGGCTCTCAGAGGAGCCACAGGCACAGGAGCTGTACCTGTGCACAGTGTAAATATCAAAGTTTAAGGAAAGTTCTCTTGATTCTGCCCAAATGCAGACACCTTTTCTTCTGGCTGCCTTCTCTAAACCCACAGCCAGGGTCGCCTGTCTCCACCAGGATGCTCAAAACAGTCACTCTGAATTCACTTCAAAGCAGAAGTGCACAGAAACACTGCACAGACCCCAGCTAGAAATAGAGTTGCCCTAATTTGATCTAATTAACCTCCTTTCTAGCACTGAAACAAACAGGATGCCTTGGAAAGCCCAGTTAAGCAGCCTCCTCACCACTTTCCCCTGCTGCAGAGCATTTATGGGTGAAGAACAACTCCTGACTTTGAACAACCACTCAGGGCTGCATCCCAGAGCAGATGGACATAGGAATGAGTATTCCTGGGCACACAGCTCCATGAGAGGGTCAGGGGACAGCTGTGCACGCTGAGATCAGCCCAGTGCTCCCTGCTTTGTGGAGCACAAGCACAGACAAGCCCGTTCCTGCTGCCACAGGGCCCCCCAAGAAGAGGGACAGAAGGCAGGGCTTGTATGGATGAATCACCTCGACAGGACACATATGGCTTGGCACACCAACAACAGCTCAGCTCAGTCTTTCAGCTGAAAAATGCCTTTTGTTCCTTCCCCCAAGGCTTGTTTTCCAATGCATGTGAAATGTGGTATTTATTTAGTTACATTTCAGACCTCTAGTCTTTTTCCTCTGCAGAAACGTTCCTGAAATACTTCGTTTTCTTTTTATCCAATTCCTCACTTTTTTTTTTCTCCCCAATCCATCCCACCCTGGAAAGAAGAAAAAATTGATAGGAAACTGGGAAACTTCATCAGGTAAGTCCCTGGTAAATGCTAAATTCCATCATTTTCCACCTGGTCTTTGTGTTAGCAGCCCCACTGAGTAATGAGCACTGAGCAAAAGCTTTCTCACACATAGAACCAACCCTCCTCAGGTAGAAGTCCAAACCATAGTGCAGAAACACCACAGAAAGTTCACCTTCCTGCTATCCATGCTGTCAGCACTGAAGAATTTCCTCTGGTGGAGCACTTTGAAGCATCCCTCTTGCACACAAGCTGCTACAAATCCTAGTCCCTGTAACGTATCACACAACAGGTTATTTCTGGCACTGCAGAGAAAAACCCCAATCTGCACCCACACAATTCCAGGGCTGCACACTCCACATGCCAAGCTTTGTCTAAGAAAGGATTTTAAAGTTCCACGATTCAGATATGCAAAAGAAAAGGGTTGCAATGACTGCATTTGTTGGCTGCTTTATAACAACTCTGCCATCTCACTTCAAGATGCAGGATATAAATCACACCACAAGGATTAATTTTCTCTCCCTGACAGAGAACATGTGTTCCAGCCCTGTTTCATGCTTATCTTACACAGGCACAGATGATTCTAGTGCTGTCCTCAGAACATTCAGGTGTATGATGCCCATTAGCTGGAAAGGGTCTGCAGAGTTGTATTCCCAGGAAAAATCAGTATTTTTTTCATGAAGTCGCCAACTTCCCCATTAATAATAGAGGTGTGTTAGCCCTAGAAGTCCCCCAGAAGACTCAGCTTCCACAGGAAGAGGGACAGCTCTACTGGATATTGCTTCAGCAGGAAATTACTCAAGCAGTTCAGTGCCACAAGCAGCAAGAAGGAATAAAACTGGAAGAGTCACCAGGCTGGCCTCAAGCTGCAATGCCTGTCTCACTCTGGATGGAGAGTTCACTGCCAGGACTAAAACTGGTCTAAAAGTGGATCTGGGAGACCTGTTTTAGTGGAGCTTTACTGACTCATGAGCTGCCATGCTGGTGCTTGCCTCTTTCTTCCTCTCCCCCCAAAATGTAGTTGGAAACTTAAACAAGAATCAAAACAGGCATGGGAGCTCTTCTTGCATCAGGCAAAACAGACTGGACAGCTTTGAGACAAGGAACAGATTTCAGATTGCCAGAAACAGCAGGAAACATATTCCACCCTGGACCCAAAACCTCCTCCTTTGCCCCAGAACAGGAACAAATCTTCTTCTTCTTCCTTGCCTCTACAAAAAGGACAGCAGAGGCACCTTTCTCACTCTCTCATCTGCTACCCCTGATCCAGCCCATATGAATGCAGAAAAGGGCAAGTACTTTACCAGAAGTATTTGCAAGGGAGGTCTAGGAAGAATCAATACATTTTTAAAGGACTAACAGGAAGGTTTTGTGCAGCAGACACACCAAAAGCCTGTCACTTGAGCACATCCTGCATGCCTTGGAATAAATTCACTGCTGGCACTGGGAGTGCCCAGGCTGCTCTCACTTACAGCTCAGTGAAAGCCATACCCTGGGCATTAGCTCAGCACAGCCTTACAGCTTCTACCTCCCTGCAGTGAAATCTGCCACTCTGCACAGGGCCAGCCCAAACCTTTGGCCACCAGGGAGTCTCACTTCACCTCACCACAAGAAAAAAACAATTTTCAGTCTCACTAAGTAGAGCTGGTCCACTTGGTAAATAATTTAACCACTCGGTTAAGCACTTTGCTTTTTGTTCCCCCCACCCTATTCTCACATTTGCCACGGAGACACTGACTTTTTTTTGCAGGCATTTTCATTATTCATTGCTGTGATCATTCAGCAGCAGGTTTATGTGAAAAAATTCCTGCCACCAATCCTTCCACAAACAGTAAGTTCACTTTCATGGGTGAATTCCCATGCAGGCAGTTGAGCAAAAGCCCATCAATTTCCAAATATGCAGAAGAAATAATTGCAAACCTTTAAAACCACTATTAAAAAATAGGAATGCAAGCACTGGAGGGATAAAAGTCTGCCACAACCATCTGTCACTTTGCAATATCATTTTACCACATTCACCCAGGACCTAATATGCTGCAGCCTGCCTGAGTAGATGGGGAAGGCAATGTCAAGGAGACAGTGCTGGAAGGACAGTCAAAATGAGGGGTATCCCTTCTGTGCCCTCCAGAAGAGCACAGAGGAGCCCATGGCACATCCAGGTCATCTCCCCATGGGCTGTGTCCAGCAGCCACACTTTTAGGCAAAACAAGGAAAGAAGGAAGTGCAGCTCCATGCAGCTGTGATGGTGTCACGTTGAGCAAGGTTAAAGCCACCTCAGGTGAACCAGGTGTGGGTGAGGTGAGGCAGGAGGGGGCCAGGAGCTGTGCCACCATCCCAGCCAACACCCAGAGGGCCAGGCAGCCAAGAAGACTTTCTGTGACAATCACAGAATCATTGAGGTTGGAAAAGACATCTGAGATCAAGTCCAACCTGTGAGCAGTCACCACCTTGTCAACCAGACCAGAGCACTGAGTGCCACCTCCAGCTGTTTCCTGAACACACGACTTCACCACCTCCATGGGCAGCCCATCCCATTGCTTAACAGCCCTTTCTATGAAAAATTCCTCCTGATGTCCAACCTGGACCTGCCCCAGTGCAGCTTCAGGCCATTTCCTCTCATCCTGTCCCTTGTTCCCTGGGAGCAGAGTCTGACCCCAGTCAGCTGCATCCTCCTGTCACGGAATTGTGAGAATGAGAAGTTTTCCCTGAGCCTCCTTTTGTCCAGGCCAAGCCCCCCAAGCTTTCTCAGCCATTCTTTATATGACTCACTCTTTATACCCTTCCCCAGCTCTGTTCCCTTCTCTGGACACTCTCCAGCCCCTCGATGTCTTTCTTGTCATGAGAGGCCCAGAACTGGACACAGCACTGGTTGTGGCCTCACCAGTGCCCAGCACAGGGAATGGTCACTGCCCTGCTCCTGCTGCACACACTACTGCTGACCCAGGCCAGGTGCTGTTGGCCTCTTGTCCACCTGGGCACACCTGGGCTTATGTCCAGCCACTGTTGACCAGCACCCCCAGTTCCTTTTCCAGCTTTCCAAACACTGTGCCCCAGCCTGTAGCTCTGCATGGGGTTATTGTGGCCAAAGTGCATGACCTGGCAACTGGTCAGAAACTGAAACAATTGTCCTCAGCCCATCCATCCAGCCTGTCCAGACCCCTCTGCAGAGCCCTCCTACCCTCCAGCAGATCCACACTCCCACATAACCTGGTGTCATCCATGAATTTATGGAAGGGACACTCGATCCGTCAACCAGATCATCAATAAAGTTATTAAACAGGAGTGGGCTCAACATTGAGCCCTGGGATTGACACTGGTGATCCTAGAATGAGCACAGAAGGGCAGAGGAGCTCAAAAGCAGGCAGAAAGCACATATAGAAAGCTACCAAGTTATAGAGAGCACCTCCTCCACCTTTAGCACCAGGCCAGCTACAGCACCAGCCTTGCTGTGCAGTCACCAGTGGAGGCAGCGATCGCTCCATCAAACTTATGGCTTGTTCTGAACAACCTCTGGCAAATCAGCTTCACTCCCTCCATCTTACTGTCTCAATTTTCCCTGCCAAATAGGAGTAATTTTTCTCAAAATCTTGGCAGACATCTTTATGATGCATCTTTAAAGCTTGGGAAATAATTCTTATTTAAATACATAAGACGGTGCAAGATTTTTGGCCATTACTCTCAGCCTTCTGCTAATTTCCAGCCTTAATTTATTCATGGCCTGTTCTTACCCATTTGCCTGTGTGCCAACATGCAATTTCAGTTTAAATAACTCTTCCTTCCTACATTTCCTTGTTCATCCTCCCAAGATGTGTCTGGAGCAGCAGCCCTGTTCCCATCCTGGCCCAGGCAGACCCAGCTCTATCAGCTCCCTCTTGCAAGGATGTGCTATTCACTGCCCTGCTCATCACGGTGTCCTTCTCAATTTTGAGTTCATCCCTCCTGCCCACAGATGTCCAGAACTGTATCCATGCCCAGTACCACAGCTCCACAGCTGAGCTCCTCAGGGATTTGACCCCAAGGGGATGAATCAGCCCCTGAGGGAAGGCCAAGGACTGAAGCAGATTCCTCTCCTCCCAGCTGATGAGATCCCTCAACTTCCACAACAATTGATGTTCCCAGGTGAGGGGAAGGTCCCATATTCCAGCTACCTGTGCAAGGCTGCCAGGCCATCCCCTTCCAGCACAAACAGAAATCTACACAAAGCCTGGCCCTATTCCACTACAGAAAACAAACCTGGTCTTGCCAATGTTAGTCAGCAAAGAAGTATTTATAAAATCTGTTTTGCTGGAAGAAATTGCTTCATAACTTACTGCTGATACCAGTGCTGATATACAGCCATATTTTTTTTCCACCCAAACACAGAGACGAGTCTGTGAGAAAAAGCAACTACATCAGGACTGCATCCTGTGCCATGACATCCACTTGTGTCCCAGAGCTGGGACGGGGGGGAAATTGTTAAATTGGCAATTTGCAATGCAGCCCTCACTGCAGCACACCCTCCCAGGGCACAGCCCTCCTGTGGAAAACCCTGTGCAGTGGGGAAAAGGAATTTTATTTTTGAAATAAAGCTCATCCCAGGCTAGTCTTGCATCTGGACTTGCATCCCTGCAACCCAAAGGCTACCAGGTGGCACAGGGACAGCTGCCATAGGTGGTACAAGCCAACACAGCCCAGAGGCTTCAACTCACACAGATTCAGATGCTGCTTCCTTCCCCCCAGACCCCTCAAACACAGCTCAACAAAACCAGCCTCATGCACCACAAATGTCAAAGCACCTTTCCTCAAGTGCCCCTTTCCCAGCCTCCCATTGTGGCTGCTGTGCATGGAGGGCTCTGGAACTGCTGGAGGAGCAGCTGGGTGCCTCCAGTGAACAAAGACTTTGCTCCTCTTGCTGGAAGTGACAAGCCACCAGGAGGGCAGGGTGCTCAGTGAGCATAGAGATGATCTGGGTTTGCCATGTGATTTGTACTGCAGCAGAGCTGCTGGCACAGCTGCTGTGATAACCAGGAGAAAATTCTCTCCAGTGTTTCAGGGGTAGCTTTTCCCTCCAGAGCCTTTTCCTCCACACAGGGAGCAAGAGCTCAATTGTCAAGCCACTGATGCTGGCTCAGCATGCCTTAATCCCAGCCTTCTTAAGGCAAAGCAATTAAGCAGGGACTTAACTTCGAACGCATTCTCAAAGCCCAGTGGCTTAGAGCAAGCTCAGACTTAAGCAGGTGCTTAAGCTCAGATTGCTGACTTGAGGCTGAACTTGCCAAATTAAACCACAGACCTTTGCTAGAGCTGTTCTGCAGGGGAGTAGGAAAACACACAGCTTGCTCCTGGCAGCCACAGTGCTCATGGCAAGGACAGGCTCAGCATTTCCCCAAGCACTGCTAAGGTCACACACTGCTGTAAGGACTCCCCAGCTCACACCACCAGACATGGTCACCCAGTGTCCCACTGTGAGCCCAATGTCACAGTCCTGCTGCTGCACAGACACGTGACAGCACCTTCTGCTTCCAGGAGCTTACACAACTCCATGGTTTCAGGTCAGGCCTGAAGGAGAGGAAAAGGGGAGATCGAATCAGCATGGGATAATGTCCAAAAGAACTCGTTTAAAAGTCTAGCAAGGTCCTCATGGAGATGGGTGTCCATAACCTGCAGAGGTGGGAATCAAACCCTCCTGCCACCAGTTACAAGAAGCTCTTCAAGCACGATGAAAAGGAGAAGGTGATGGCCCATGTGAGGAACCACTGCATTTCCAGTAAAGCTGTACTGTGCTCATCCAGGCCTGAGGAAACAGCATTACAGAAATGCAGATCTGAGATGCTGAGAGCATCCTGCAAGACATAAGGCTTTGTGAATAGTGGGAAGGGCTCCATCAGAAAGACAATACAGGCAAAAACATGATTTCGTGAAGCTGATGAAGATCAGAGATAAGAAACTTTGACTGGAGCAATTTTAATTCAGTGGAAGGCACAGAAGAGGTGTTAGGACAGACTTGAAGGAGAGGAACTTTGCAGCGTGAAAGTAAAAAAGGTTTCAGATGAAAGGCAGATGGGGTGGCAGTTGGAAAGAGTGGGGAAAAAAGGAAAGAAAAAAAAAATACCAAAAATCAAAATCCACGAAAAAATAAAACCCATACGTACTCTTGACCCTGGAGACACTAAATGTGATTGTACTGCCAGCAGAAAAGTCAGAGAAGAATGAGAAGTTACAGCAAAGGTCAGGAGAGGAAACAGAGTCTCCCACTGTTTGTGTAGATGGAAAAGTTACATCAGACCACATGAAATTGCACACCTGAAAACGTGGAGACAAGGGGAGCTTATGTGGAAGCACCATGTGCAGCCCCAGGTCAGAGGATGGAGCACCTGGTCTACAACAGCACCATGCCCTGGAAATTATGATTTCTAAGGAAATTGGCTGGAAGAGAGGCACATCTTCCCTCCCTTCCCACAAAAGCCAGATACCTCAGACAGAGTCTGCACATTTAAAATGCAAGAAGTGAGGGATCAAGCCACGCATCCCAAGTACGAGTTCACTGGGATCAGGAAGAGCCCTTACCATCTCAGAACAAAGTGGAGGGGAGAAAAAAATCGTATCTTTTTCTTATAAGCCAGGATGTAGGATTTTTGCAATAGGCATGGATGTAAATACCAGACCAAAATACATTTTTCTGTTCATTGAGATGATTTACAGAGAAATAAAACAGGTATTTTCCTTCTCGAGCAACTTTTTAAAGAATAAATAAAATAATAAAAGTGCCTGACTTAAAATTAATAAAAGAATCATCACATGCACACCCCAAGTCTGAAGTAGGTTAATGCACACAAATACAGATGATGAGGCACAAGTCACTAGAAAATACTGCAGTTCTTTGTGATAACAGCTCGTGAGCACTACACTGCTTTAACATTAAATTTCATGGCTATTTGTGAGCAGTCCTCAGCCCTCCCACACAGAAACCGTGGCATGATCTCCTGTTAGACCATGGAATACAAGCCAATCCACTAAAGGAGGGATGCAAATCACCAGCACATTTCATAAAGCCTTAGGCTTTCCTTGTCATTTTCCAAGAGTGAGCAGAACAGCAGCCACCCACTGCTGCCTTCAACTTCCCTCAATGAATCTTTCTGTCCCTAGCTGGGCACCGCAGGCTGGGGACAAAGAGGAGCCTCAAGGAAGGTGGTGACCATCAGCAGGCTGTCACCACCCAAACCATGTCCCCCCATCTGGTGCCTGGCCAGCTCTCTGCTCAGAAGCAGAGAGCACAGAGCCATCCTGGGGACAGCAGCTCCTCCTCAGGCATGCTCCAGGGCCAGGCAGGAGCAAGGTGACAGCACAAGCAGGTGACTGCACGTGCCACAGGCTTGGGCATGTGACAGGAAAAGGGCATTGGGGAGGGTATGGACACAACCTACCCGGAATTCTGAGCACAGTGTGCCACCAGCATTGTCCACCTGAACTAAAACTGAGCTGGGATAGCAGTGACAAAAATCGCGCCCTCTCCGAAATAAACTGAGATATCAAATCCTTTAATAATCAGGGGTACGAACTCCTCACCTTGCATGTTTACAGTGCTGCATCTGTGTGAACAATTAGCCACGACAAGAACTTTGAAGCAGCACCTCTCAAAGGCAATACTTTGGCCAAGACACAGGAACAGAGTTAGAATTCCAAGGCAGGATCTCCAAAAGTGACTCTTGCTGAGTACCAAGGGGATGTATGTTCATAATGCCTGAAGGATGCCTGGTTTTACCTTGGGTAAGGCCAAAACATCTTTGTAGAAGCCTTCAAGTACTTTATAAACCCAAACACAGCCATGAGGATAAAGCAGTCATCTGCTAACTGCAAGCACTCCAAAAATTATGATGACTCCAAAACTTAGGAGACTGCTTTAAAAAGCATTCACAGCTTAGCAGGGGTTCATGTCTTTCATTTACCCAAAGGCACTTAAGTATTGGAATACCTCTGATTTACACACCTGCAGTTTTCCTCTTTAAACATGACAACCACAAATTTTGCTTGTTTTCTTCAAACAGTAAAACCTGAGCTACTGATCATTTTGTTTTTCCTCAGCACCCAGCCAGAAGGGCACAAAAGGCCAGGAGACTTGCAGTAAAATCCCAAGAGTCAGCACTTCTGAAAGCCTTGGCCTCCCCTGGCATGCATTTTTCTCATTTTTAAGCAGATGCAGTTTGTAGCATCTGCAGAACCTGGTCTAAGAGAGCTTTTCTCTGTCTGGGCAGTGCTCTCCTGGCATTCCCACTGCACCACACAGAACACTTGGATTGACAGCACTGGATCCAGATCTATAACTTGATACAGAGTGGGAGTGTTGCTGCAGACTGAAAAATTGCATTCTGCCACCAAAGCAAACTTGCAACAAACTATTAAGCCAGAATCCTCACCTTTCTCTGGTAAATCACACTGTAGAGATACTCTGGAGCCACTACAGAATTTGGGACACAGGTCTCACCTGGCTCAGATTTAACTAGTCCCTGGACTGACATATAGCCATACCTCCAGATTGTTCAGAGCTTCTTCCCAACTCCTCTGACTCCAGAAAAACCAAATGACCTCACCAAATAAATACCCATAACACCTGTCATGCTGTTAGCATGCCACAAATAACAGCTGGATAAAACTACTGGGCTTGACTTGGATTTTTCAGCTGACTATTAGACAGAGGAATTCTTATTTATTAAGTGGCTTCAATGCATGGCTTTCCACCACCATAAAAAGCCCACGGATGTGTTTTTCTGATATTAGCAGTTTATTAATTGTGTTTTGGTTTATTATTGCATTAGAGCTGGAGAGTACTGCACTGGTTGTTCTGGGAAGCAGAATATTCCAAGGGGAATATGCAGAACAAAGTCTGCTCCTTAGTGCTCACCTCACCCAAGTGGGATCCTTGCCTTTCCTTTATTTTGCCCCTCACTTCGCCTCAATTCCTCTTCTGTTCATTAAGCTGTGGCATGTCATAGCTTTGCCAACTGCAAAGCAACTATTAATACAATAAAACCTGATTGCACACATTTCCTTGGTGGTAAAAATGAATCATTTTTTTCATTAGCCAAACTTTCCCCATCAAACAGAGTAGTGGGACCGGCAGAATTCCAGAGAAACCCACTATGTCTCTCCCACCTGCTAGAAACCCGCTGCACCTAATTAAAAACTTCAAAAGCAAAAAAAAAAAAAAATAGGGAATTCCTGCAAGGTCCACCTGCTTTATTTTCTGCTTCTTCGCTGAAGGGAAATAAATAAATAGAAATCCAAAAAAATAATACCCCGAACAACACGAACCCTCTAAACCACAAGTATCTGGTATTAAAACGGCACGGAGGAACACCCCATCGTCGGTAACTCCCCACTTTTCTGGAAAAATCTCATTAATTTCGAGAAGATGAATAATTCAAGAGCTGAAGCGCCCGCCCGGGGTGGACCCACCAGGACCGAAACTTTCCCGGTGCGGCGAGCGCGGGGCAAGCGGCGAGAAAACCCCCCCAGCCCGGCGGGGATGGAGCTAGGAGGGCTGGAAATGAAAAATAAACCCCGAAACGCCAGCCCTGAGAGGCTCGGAGGCGCGAAGTTCCGCGGCCAAGCGCCGCTCTCCAGCCGCAGAGCCGCCGCGTCCCCTCGGGGCACAGCGGGCACCCCGCGCCCTGTGCCCCACACTCACCCCGGGCTGTGGGCAGCACTTGGGGGGCACGGGCACCCTCAGGGCTCTGCCCACACACACACACACACACACACCCCCTGAAAGGCTGGGAGAGGCGGGAGGGAGCCTTACTTTTCTGGCTGGAGTATCCCGGGTAATATCCATAGTAGCCGGTGATGCGCAGGATCCTGTCCTCGATGGTGGCCACGCCGTTGGGTGCTGCCTTCCCATCCATAGAGGGAAGGAGCCGCGCGGGGCGGCCGGGCGGGACGGCGAGCGCAGCCGGGAGAGCAGGAGCAGCAGCAGGAGCAGGAGGAGGGGGAGGAAGGAGAGGAGGAGAGCAGCAGCAGCGGCAGCAGGAGGAGGAGGAGAAAGGAGGGGGAGGAGGAGCGCGGCCGCCGCAGCTCGCGGAGCCGGCGGGGCGCTCGCTCGGCCTCCGCCGCCTGGTGCAGGACGGGCTCCGCAGCGGCCCCCGCCCTCCGGGGATGGCACGGGAGGCTCCGCCGGGCCTCGGCCGGGCCGGGATGCGGGGCGGAGGGTGGGATCCTGCCCTCGGCACGCTCGGGGTGTCTCTTGTCCCTCGGTTCGGCCGCTGTGTCTCTGTGTGTGTGTCTGTGTGTGTGTGTGTGTGTGAGGGAGCGCCGCTGTCACCCGCCCTGGCTGCGGGGCTGAGCGGGCTGAGCCCGGCACGGGCAGCGCTGCCCCACGCACCGGCTGCGACAGCACCGTGTCCTGAACTGCTCCTGCAGCTTCGGGCCCTCGGGTCTGACCCCCGCAGGTGTCAGAGGAAGGACAGAGTCCTTTAATTCGGACTCTGAGGGGACGAGGTTTCAGCACTCCGCGCTGGGCACGTCACGGAATGGTTTGGGTTGGGAAGGACCGCAAAGCTCGCCCAGTCCCACCCCTGCCATGGGCAGGGACACCTGCCACTAGCCCAGGTTGCTCCAAGACCTGTCCCACCTGGCCTCGGACACTGCCAGGGATGGGGCAGCCACAGCTTCTCTGTGCCAGGGCCTCCCCACCCTCACGGGGAGGAATTTCTCCCCAATATCCCACCTAGCCCAGCCCTCTGTCAGAAGCCATTCCCCCTTGTCCTGCCACCCCATGCCCTTGTCCAAAGTCTGTGCCAAGCTCTCTTGGGGTCCCTTTAGGCCCTGGAAGAGGCTTTAAGGTCTTTCCAGAGGCTTCTCCTCCCCATGCTGGACAGCTCCGGCTCTGCCAGCCTGTCCCCATGTCACAGGAGCTCCAGCTCTGACCTGACACCTTCCTCTCATCCCTCCAGAGGAGTCCTGGTCTCTCTCTGTGTCACTTGGAAACGCTGCCTCGGTGGTGGCAGCTCCGCTATCCCACACTGTGCAAGAGTTCAGCAAGGAAAGGATAACTGCCCTCAACTACCCAGACATTGTACACCCACTTTAACATGTCTCCTTACAATGTCCACAAAATCCTTGCCTGCATTTGGAAAAAAAAAAGAGGTGACAAATTCACCATTTGGCTTTGTTACTCATTCCAGAAGCTAATTCTGTCTCTGGCAACAATTAGGCTTTGAATTACTTGACTTTTCGTGCTGCTGATCCTTGCCACGCTTCTCTCTGCTAGACTGAAGGGACCATTAGCAACCAGCCTTTTTTCTTTTTTCCTTTAAAATGTATTTCTATCCAGTAATCAACTCACTTCTTTTTTCTTTTTTTTTTTTTTTTTTTTTTTTTTTTTTTTGGGACNTTTTTTTTTTTTTTTGGTACCTGTGTCATACTTACCTTTGCTTACTCCTTTTCCATCCAGTCATTGTCATTAACTGGTACATGAGGAACCCAGACAAGACATTCCATATCCTTTGCTTCTTCCTCCGCTCACATTTGTTTTTCTCAGTTCTGTGCTTGGCTAAATAAGCTGATGGCACAAAACTGCCTTTTATGAGCACAAACAAATAATAGATGTATTAAAAATAGCCGTTGCTGTGGGTTTGCTCAGGGAGTCATTAGTTGGTTAGTGTTTGCACAGTGCTTTGAAGATCAAGGTTTTCTGGTGTGTGGATGTACATACGAAAATGCACTTGCAATATTAAATACCCTTTTGATCTTGATTTCTTGTCTCTTGCGCTGGTGCTGGGTAATACTAAGGGCAGTTACAAATCAGCAATAAATCAGCCACCAACCACCAAAACAACTCAGGAATTCAAGGCACAGCTCATTTCACAGTTTCCCCATCCCTTTTTAAGCTAGCTATGAAACAAGATCAGACTTTTCATGCTTTTCAATGTGTAATATTTTTTTTTTTATTTGTCCAACAGTAGACCCCTGCAGGGCAAATCTACACCAATTGACATAAGACATATGCTTTTACTTCTGATCTGTGGAGTGCCATAAGCAGCCCTCACCCCTCCAGGATTTCCCAGACTGTGGAACAGAGCAGCTGAGACCCAGACCAGATATTTATTTGGCTTTGAGGGGTCCTGGGTCAGTAAGAGCTGATGAGGCTCTAAGCTCTTCTGCAGGATTAAAATTCCCTGTCCTACTTAGGGAAGCACAGTTGATGCAAAAATCACTTGCCTGGTGTGTTGTGTGGAATCTCTGAACAAACCACAAGTCCCCCCCCCTTTCCCAATTTCACCTCCAGTGGGAGTTGGTGTTATGAGAACATTACCAGCATTGATCTCAGCTTCAAAGTCAAATTTTGGGACTTAAAAGTGTTACTTTGAAGAGAAGGGAAGAAATGGCTGGTTCATTTGAAGGTTAAACTGATGTACCCAGAAACAACTCTAAGCTTCAAGCTTTCCAAACACCTTAGTTCAGGCTTAATTTTTCATCTCCTCTCCTCCTCTTATCCCTGGGCTTTCAAGGACATGCTGTGCATGTTTAAATATCACTAGATGATAATACAAGCAAAGCCATTCTTGAAATTGCTCCTGCCTGTGGTTCCCTTCCAACATCACTCTGTGCAATGGATGCACAGTGATACCTTCTGTCTCATTGAAAGCTTATAATGAATTGCAGCTCTGTATTGTTTCTGAATTCTGACTATGCTGACTATTTTTCTTTTTAGAAAGATCAAGCAAATTGCTTTTTCTGCAATTGGGCTTTTTGCAAGTTACAGTTAAAGGTGTGCAGAGGAAACCTCGCTGAGCAAGATGTATTAACTACATTTATTACCAAGAAAAAGACTCATGGTGAGGGGCACATGGGGATTTGTTTCCTCTCTTCGAGTTAACAGGGCCATCAAAGTCACTATTTGCATAAATATGCTGAAGAGATTTTGCAGAGAGATTTGTGTATTTACCATTCCGTGACTAAAATTTGAGGGTTGATCCAGAAAGGAGCTTTAAAAGCATCAATTTAACCTGTAGTTTATTGTACAGGGTGATTTTCCCCCAGATTCCACAAATAGGTGCCTTTCTCTAAAAGAAAAAAGGGGCTTTTCGCCATTACTGGCCACAGAATTTGACCACAGTGTTTTCAAAAAAAACCCAGGCCATATGTTTGCAAAAGTAACTTCTCAAGTGAGAGAACAATGTGAATGTCTCCTGATCATCTTGCTGATTCTGCAGACAGTCCCAGTGCCTTTTTTGCTGCTCACAGCTTTCCCAGACAGCCTCAAATAGAAAGGAACAAGAGTCTGGGTGTACTTCACAGCTGCTTTTCAAATCCCACTGGATGGGGCTGTCATGAAACCATGAGTATCCTCCTGTGAGCACAGCCTGAAGAGGCACACCTTTCCTCCTCGGCCCATTTTTTGGCCACATCACCTCTGGTTTGCTCTCTGTGAGGCAAGAGGCATCATTTCCTCCTTTGCAGTTCCTTATTTGTGCTGGAAGATACCCTAAAGACCCAATGGTGATAGCTCAGAGCTCCCCATGTTGGAGCCCTAAGGGTCATGGACAGCAGAGAATCAGAGAATGGTTTGGGTTGAAAAAGACTTAAAAATCATCTTGTTCCCCCTCCTGCCATGGGCAGGGACATCTTCCACTATCCCAGGTTGCTCCAAGCCCCGTCCAACCTGGCCTGGGACACTGCCAGGGATCCAGGGGCAGCCACAGCTTCTCTGAGCAGCCTGTGCCAGGGCCTCCCCGCCCTCACAGGGAAGAATTTCTCCCTAAAATCTAACCTAACCCTGCCCTGTGGTAGCGGGAAGCCATTCCCCCTGTCCTGTCACTCCATGCCCTTATTTAAAGCCTTTCTCCAGATCTCTTGGAGCACCTTTAGGTACTGAAAGCCTCAATAAGGTCACCCTGGAGCCTGAGGACTTCAGGATTTAGGGAAAGATTCAGGGCAACAGTGGTGGCAAAAAATGCTTAGAATTGAAGTGATTGCCTCAGATCCCTTAGCAGATCAACCACAGGCTTTGAGGAGCACAACTCAGTTCGTTTCTTTCCCATGCTAGTTCCATGTCCTTCTCCTTGTCTACTCCATCATCCTCCACATCCCTCCCCAGTCCACCTGAGGTGAGAGAAAGGGGAGATTTTTCACCATGAGCTGAGGTTGCTGCCAATCCTGTCATCTCATCTCATCTCTTTGAGGAGGCTCTGCCCTGTGTTTTTCTGAAGATTGAGAGAAAAAAGAAAAAACAACAGGCAGCTTTGGTCTGTCGTGCAGCTTACCTGTGAGCCTGTGAATATGTGGAAAAGGGAAAAAAGGATTCACACAGAGAGGATTGTTTAATGCCAAGTGAGAGTTTTAAGCGAAAAATTAATTACAACTTGATCATTCCAAATTAGCTGTTTTCATCCTTCCAATACACTGGTTTTTTTAACAAGAATATGTCATTTTGGCTTGGATTATACCTTAACAAGAACCTTTAAAAAGTCGTGGCCAAGAGGACTTCTCTCCTGTCATTTGGAAAAAATAATTTTGTGTGTTACAAATCCAGTTCTCCTTTCAGACAAGTCACACTGGTGTAAAACCAGCATAAACATGAAGAAGCTGGACCCATAGATAGGGAAAAGAAAATCTGTAGTGTTTGAAGTTCTTTTAATTGTCCTCTGAAGTGGCACCATGAAAGTCACTGGAGCAAAGCCAGTTCTTGCTTAATCTGCCTCATGCACACCAGGAATGAAGGATGGGCTCAAGGTCGAAAGGACTCATTGGCAATATGGAATTATTTAGTGTAAAGATGCCTCAAGTTGGCAGCTCAGTTTTAAGAGCTTTCCCCCCCTCTGTTTGAACACTGGGGAGATTCCAGCTTGGACCAAAATTTGAAATCCAGTTCCAATATAATTCAGAGCATCACCAGATATTAAAAGGATTTGATTTGGCAATGAGCAAGGCAGTTTTTAATGCCAGTTGATTTCATTGATGGGAGGCAGAACAAGAAACAATCAATTCTTTCTGAAACCATGACACAAAGAAGGCATTAAGGATGGAGGAGAAAGCTGCCAGAGCAGTCTGTAGGTTCCAAAGCAGTTTGTATGGATATATCCATGCTCTGATCCACCAGGAATCAGGGGGGCAATTAACAATTGCCCCCATGCTGTATAAAAATGAAAGCCCCCAGCTCAGTGCATTCATTCTAATAAAGGCAGCAAGATAGAAGCTCTCAGAGCACTCATCATTTTTGTTTGCAAATAGCAAGGGGACGTAGTTATTCCTCTGAGCCCACACTCAAACATTTCCTGGAAACATTTATTTAGCAGTAGTACTGTCAATGTATTGATGCCTGTTTCAAAGGGAGGGAAGCAGAGAAGAGACTCAGTTGAAATTGCAGCTGTTGCTGCAGGTATTTGCTCCCTAAGGGTCATCTAAGCAGTCTCAATGACAAAACAGGACTAACAGTTACAGAACTCCATATAAATGCAAATAGCACATGGCCACTGTGTTCTGAATCACTTAAGATGGGCTGAGACCTGTCTTTATAAAGTAGTGATCATGTTTTTGCCTTTCCCTTTAGCAGCTAGAGATACACAGCAATATCCATTGCTCTACTTTTTCAACTCCCATTTCTTCAGCAGGGTCTGAGAATGATAAACCACCACAAGTAAATTCTTTTGTTCTTTTCAGCAGAGCTGTGGCCATGTGTACCAGTAGATCTTTCTTGGGAGTAGTGAGAATTCAGATTGACAAAGTCTGCTGGACTTCCAGATTCCAGTGTGACTGCAGTGGTAGGGATAGGAAAACGAAATCTTTATTTCTACAGGACATGGGGTACTTTTTGGAATAAATCTTGGTTGGAATTTCCAAGGAACCGCTTTCCTGCCCTTCCCATTCGAAACAGGACTTGATCCCTGAACAGTCTTTGGAACTGGAGTTCTACTCTGTGGCTCAGGACTCAGCTGGGATGAGACCCACACCAGTTTCTTAAGCACCTGGTAAGATCTTGTGTATATATCCCTGCTCCTGGATCTAGAGGCTGGAAGTGACCAGGCAGATGCACTGACAGGGAAGTGTCTGGATTGGATGTCTGGTGGTCAGGACAGTACTGAGCTCATGATGTGGTGTCAGAAATCTCTTCTGAGATTGTCTGTGATGGTTTTTCAATGGCTTTTGACATCAGCAGGACCCAGAATGTAGCACACACAAGAAATCTTCACTATTGGGCACTTTTACAAGGCACTTTCCTTGCAAATTATAAACTCCTTGCTCTTTCAAGACTTCTGCACCTATGAAGTTTCCCAGATGGTGTTTTGAGGAGATAAAGAGTTCATGAAAAGTAGCATGAAAAACTCAAAAATCTCTACCACCTCCTGGTGGCAGAGATTTCCTGTGTGTGTACACAGGAGAGATGCTGATGGGCTGAGACCTGATCATCACTGCAAAGGTTTTGGTGTCTTCGGATCTGTTCTATAATTCCTCAAAGTTCCCAGTGATACATAAGGAATTGTCCTCAGCTTTTCCTTCCCACACTTCTCCCTGCCTACATCAGACCAATTCCTTCAGGCTACTCCACACTCTGGACAGTAAAGTCAAGATGAAAGATCTCCCCTTCTGCCTCCTTCCTTTTGGAAGTATCTTGTGCTGTTGGAGAAAGTGATGTCTCCATGCCCACTCTCAAAATATGGAGATTGAAACACGGGATGGGACTTGGCCCCAGCCATAAAATGAGTCCTGTCCCCTGCCCTTCACAGGTCCTTCAGATCATCCTGTAGAAGGATGGAGGTTCAGCTGCTTCTGATGTCCCAGACTGAATCAGAGCACGTCCAAAATTGCTCTGAAGTTTTGTGTGAATGAAGCTCTCAGTGGCACCACTAAATACCTGAGTGATTTGGCTTGGGAAAAAACATCCTGGTGCTTCTGAAGGCTGGGATGTCTCATCCTGAGTCACTTCCAGGAGGCACAAGAGCAGGCTATTGCTGTATCTCAAGGCTGGATTTGGTGATTGCCTGTTCTGAATTATCCAAATTGTACCTGGAATGGGATAGGGCAGCACAACCCAACAGAGACTGGGGACATGCATTTAGATTAGTCTGTGTGTGTGTGCATATCTCCTTTCAAAACATTCTGGTCAGTCAGGAAAATAAATACATGGAGAAATAAAAGCTCCCAGGCTGGGGATGTTACCTTTAGCTGTGCTCTGCTTTCCCTGTCAGCCTTGGGAGGATGGTACATCACCCTTTGGAGCAGTACAGCTGCAAGCTGAGCCTTTTTGCTCTTAGGAATGAGGTTTTTATGGTGTGAACTGTCTGTGGAGGTGAGGTTGATTTTTATCCTTAGCTTTCCATCTGTTTGCCATGCTGGGCTAAGTCAAGCAGATCACAATCAGCCCTCACTGCCCAGCCCCAGCCTGCTGGCTCTGTCATATTGCCAGCAGCTCTGACATCCCTGACCCCTCTGCAGAAGGACCTCATGAATTCACATTGCCTGCACGTGCTCCAGTCGGGTTTGTCACGTTTTTGCACCTTTGCCAGGTGACAGATCTGCCTGGAGCCCTGCACACCTCATGCCAGGTTTGCAGCCCAGCACTGCCAGCTCTCTTCTGCCTCACCAATGGACATGTAGGACCTGTGGCCTGCTGTGATGCTCCACATGTAGCCCCAGCAGCAGCACTGCATCACTCCCATCACTCCCAAAGTCCCTGCCAAAGGAGCCCAGTTCCCTTCCCCAAAAGAACCCCAGGAACTCAACCCAGTGTCCTTACCCAGGTCTCATCACATACTGCAGCCCCAGAGTATTCACTCCTGAATCTCATCTGCCTACAATCTGAGATATTTCATGACATTAAAAACAAAACTGGAAGAGTCTGACCAGTACCCTAAAAAACAAAACAAAACAAAACAAAAAAAAATTAGCTTTTTCCTCATTTCCTTTGCAAATATGCAAAGCCTATTTGGAGACTTTATTCTTCTTACTTCATAGCCATGGGAGAAAATCTACATCGACTGACCCTTTCTCTAAAGGATCAGTGGGTAAAGCCTGCATTTTACAATCTGGCTTCTCTCTGGAAACTCCTTGGATTAGACACTCGTGTAGGAAAAGAAATCTGGTGTCCCGCTCCCTCTGCTGGTACAACTTTTCAGCCTTTACCTTTCACCAAAGGCAAAGCTGTTCCAGCGCTGTTTCCAACACCTGCTCTTGGACATCTCTCCCTATGTCCAAGGAGAAAGCTTGGGAGGGGCAACAGATCTCTTTTGCAAACAGGTTTCTAATGAAAACCAGGTTTTTCCCAGCATATTTTATGGCTGTCTCTGAAATTTCTGCGTGAGCTCTTCTATTTGGAGATTTATTTCTGTGTCCACAGAGATGCCTGCTGCTACCCAAACTTTTCTGATGGTATTTATTCCTGCTTCCATTAGCATTTAAAAACTTCTTCTTTCAAGATCTCCCAGTCTGCTGCTTGGTTATTTTCTGTGCTCCAGCTCTCAGAGGCAGGATCCCAGTGTAGATCTCTCATTTTCTCTTTCTAACTGGTATTTTATTCAGAGAGCCTTCCACACTGCCAACAAGCCCTGGGCAACCTTTCCATCTGATATTCTTACTTATAACAAAACTCCTTATCCCGTGTTTGCCAAATGCCACACATTTATTTTAAATTTAAATTGCCAGGAGGAAAATGGCAATATGGCTCTTCCTGTAGTGATCACACACATTACACTGAAGTCATTTAAGTGGGGTCTTTGGTCTTCACAGTGATCAGAGTTTGGCTTGTGTTTCTAACAGGACCTGTTAAATTCCAGCACAGACCAACCAATTCCGCAGCCAGAATGAGCTGTCATGTTGAAATATCCAGAAAACATCCAAGCTGATTGCTGTTCATCACATAAATTATGAAACCTTCCATCAAGAACAGAGCCAGCTGTTACTGTTTTTACAACAATATATTACTTTTAAATTGTAACACTTCTTGCTGTTTTCCAGCAAGTAAGTAATGCAACTTACCAATGTTTTCAGTGTCTGGAGGTGATTCATTTTCTGCTGCTCCTTCTTGCCATATGCGAATCTTTATCTTTNAGTTACCTCCTGCAGCACCTTTTCCCACAGCTCCTCCATGCCAAGATCCTGTCCGCAGGCCCCACAAGCCTCCAGAACTGAAAAAAAAACAAAAAACAAAAAACAAAACAAAACAACAACAACAACAAAAAAAACAAACAAACAAACAAACAAACACAAAAAAAACCCTCCAGAATTTTTCTTTACTCAGGAAGAAAAAAGTTCAATTCATACCCAAGACTGCTGACAGCATCATTTTTCAACTACAAAAAATGGTACTTGGGGAGGCACTGAGATCTACATGAAAGGGTACCACAAAGCACTGGTTCTGTAGAAGGGATTTTTATTTTATTTTATATTTTTTAGCATGCTACTTGGCAGAAGTCATGCTTTAGGGCAAGAAACCTCCTACTGTGACAGCCAGGGTAGTGCTGGGTTTCTATTTCAAGTGTAACATGGAGGTGACACATTTGCTTGTATAATCTCCAAGAGAAATTAATTTACTAAACTCAGGGCTGTGATTATTATACTATTGAAATGTGAGAAGTAATAACCATTTCCTCTCATTTAGTGTGAAAAATAACTTGTTTCCAGTCCTTTTCCTTTGTTTTTAATAAATGGTTTTAAATAAATGTGTGCTATTCAATTGTAGTATAAACCCAATGTTTATATTTCAAGGAGATGTCATGAGTATCTGAAACTTCTGTTGATACTCTCAATTTATTGCATCAGGAACTGGGACTATAAGGTTAGGGTTGTAAGGCCAAGCACTAAAAGGTTCAGAAGCAGCAGACTTTATGTTGTCTGTGCCATCAGGACTGTGCTGGGTGGGCTTTTACCACCTGTGAAATCATTCCTGGTACCCACCCTGCTGTTCTGAAGCAGCCCTGACAAGCCCCCCCTGCCCTGTGCAGCTGCCCCACTTCCAAAAGCTGTGTTATTCATGTTAAAGTCATGTTATGGTAAAGTTATTTATGCCCAGTTTGAAGGGTGGCTCTTCCTCTTCATCCCCTTCCTCCCAGTTGTGTTGCACACAGAGCCATCCCCATCCTTCCTTCCACACACATCCCCTCTCACATCTCCAAGGTTTAAAAAGCAGCACAACCTCAAAGCTGGCTTTTACTTATCCTCCCAAATCCAAGCCCATATTCCATGAAATTACTGTACACTATTTTTCCTGCAAGTCTTTTACCTCCTGGAGCTGCTGACACAGAGGGGACAAGACACCGAGTGATTATTTTTCCATGCTCTGTGTGAGAGCTGAGTCCCTGTTTCCCACACAGCACCAAACCTCTGCACTGAACTGAACATGAATTATTCCCTGTGGGACTTTTCTTTGTTGCTCATCACATGAGAAACTGGGAGTTTTGCAAACAAAATCACTTTTTAGACTTGACAACATACCACTAGCATGGAAAGCCCTCATTTTACACACAGGGAAGTAGGTGCAGAGACAAAAGTACCAATTTTTCAGATATTTAACTGTGGTTTAGCACTTTCTATGTTCAAGGCACTCAGTGGTAGCTTGGAGAGCTCAAGAAATCCCCAAATCAAGCCTACAGGGCGTCTGAGTGGACCTCACAAAACAAATCACTGATAATCACTGACCATAGGGGATAAGAAACTTGCATCATCCCTCCTCCTGCTTTGGTTGCCTTGCCTGGCAATGAAACACAAAATAACAAAGGCTTTGCTTTCTTGGAGCAAAAACCAATCTTGTTAACAGAACCTGAGAGACCACAGTCTGGGACAGCATCACTCAGTGAGATACAGGAGGGAAACCAGACCAAAATTATGTAGTGCAGACAAAGATACATCATGTCTGTGTTAAAAAAAAAAAAAAACAAACAACCAAAACCAAACAGAAATACAAGCAACCACTTTGAAAAGTAGCCTCAAAATGCTACTTAAGAGATTACAAGAACGTCAAACCAAACCCAGAGGAATCTGTAATATGCAGAATTATTATGGAAGCTGAGGGAACATTTGTGGCTTTCAAGCACTTGTATTTCCTTTTCAGTGCCAGACACAATCGATGCCAGTTGTGTTCCAAAGGGCTGGGCTGCCCCTCCTCCTGTGCCATCTCCACTCTGCACCCCTCCACCTTCCTCTGCTCCCTTCTGGATCTTGCTTCTTATCTTTCCAGGACACCAGCTGCTGTTCCTGTGCTTTTCCAACACTGAGCCAGAGAACCCAGCTTTTTGCTGACTTGATCACAAGCTGGGCTCCTCAGCTTGTATCTGGAAGGATTTATCTTCCTACAAGCCTTGTGCAAGTCAGTTCCAAGGAGAACTTGTCAGAAAGGATGAGGAGAATTATCAAACCTTCCTTTAGCTGTTCCAAACATCCTTGTTAAGTCTAAACTGAATCTTAGCATTCCTGCTGCAATTAAGGGAGAAAGATAACCAGTTCCATAGGGTGCTTCATCTCATCCTCATTCAAATGCCTCAGACAGGTGGCAAGATGTTTTTCTATGATTGCTAAGCTGCATCTGATTTTTCTGAATGGCTGTAGGTATTTCTATAAACACAGTCTTACAACAAGAAGTTCCTCACATTAAAATGGATATTGTGAAAGGAAATTTATTTTGCTGCTTTAAAACCTCCCATTTAACCACTTGATAGTGCCCCTTTGTCTTTTCATTCTGAGAGACAGTATTGAACTGTTCCTTTAAATCTTCTCAATGCTTCTGCTGCTTTCACATGACTCCATCATATTCTCTCCCTTTTAATCTCTGTTCCAGGCTGAAGGGTCTTATTTACTTCCCTTTTCCTCATACAGAAGTTGTTCCATATCTTTGGCCATCTCTGATGCCCTTCACTGTGCCTTTCTCTAGTTTGTTTTATCTGAGATGTCCTTTCTGAGCTGGGGGAGCAGCACTGCACACAACCTAATGCAGACACACTGTGGATGTGCAGGAAAAGCCAAGTGATGGTTTCTGATTTGTTATCTGCTCTTACTAATAACCCTCCCATGCTGTTTTCATTTTTGAGTACCTCTGGAAGTATTGACACAGATTTTTAAGATTTCTTTTCTGGATTGTAGCAGCCAACTTACAGCTTCTCTTTATAAATGCTTTGTAAGCATATATTCCTCTATACATACTACCTTTGAATGTCATCTTGCATTTTACCATTTCATTAGTATCTAAAGATCCTTTACTTACCATTTCTCTGCATTTTAACCACCCTGAGGGAAGGATTTTTGATGACACCCTGAATAGATGCCTGTCATTCAGCATCATGTCCTAACTGGTACTTCAAGGAAGATTAAACAAAAAAAAAAATTCAGAAGTCTAGAAAGCATCCCAATAATTTCCATGATTTGTGACTCATGGCTGCCAGTGTGACTTTAGGCCAAATTTCAACTCCTCTTGCCTCAGGCTTCCTCAGCTGTGGAACAAAAGATGCATTTATAGTGCATGGCAGAGGCCAGAGAACTTTGTCCAGCTGTTTCCAAGTTCAGCCTCCCAGGCTGCCAGAGCTCATGCATGTCCTCAGTGTGATCTCCTGCCTCCCTGAGATTTCTCCTGATGGAGGATATCAAAGTGACTCTCCCAAAGGGACAGTTACTGTCACCATGGAAAAAAAAAATAATTCAACCTTATATTCTCCTACTGAATCCAAAGCAGAGCCAGGGACTAAGAAGAAATTATCCCAGCCAACACCAGGACATAAACCTAAGTTTATAGACTCCCTTAAAAGTTTATTCTCCTTTGTAAGTACCTTGTAGGTCTGCAGAGGATGATTTATATCCGTTATAAGTTTTCATTTCAGATCTAACTACCCACTCCTGCAGCCTGGGCAGCAAAGGGTGAGGTTCCATGAACCTCATGGTTCATGAATGATGTGAAGGAAGGATAAACCACTGAATCCCCAGGCCAGGTCCAGCAAGGACCCTCTCAGAAGTCCCTCTCCAGCTCTCTCATAGCCCCTTCAGGTACTGAAAGGCTGTTTTTCCTTGCTTCCCTAGCTATTTCCCTAATATTTCCAAGCTACACTGCACAGTTTGACAAAACCAGTCTTTCTAATCCTTTGTTTCAAGATTCACTTGCACTAAGGGAGACTTGGGAGCAATTAGAGTGGCTTTTACAAACCAGTCATTTTTCTATTTGCAGTTCAGATCCTGATAGTAAATATGACAAAGGGGCACTAAACCTTTAAGTAGCTCAAAGTATTGCTGTGCTCAGAGCAGGGCAAACTGAAAGGGAAGCCAGAAGAATACTTATGCAGACCACGTTACCAGAAACATTTAAGGGGACTGCATTTATAAAGAAAAATTCTTACAGTCAGTTATTAGCCAATAAGTGGAGCAGTTCATTGGCAGAGACACAGAAATACACAGCAGGCTACTGGAGCTCTTAGGGAAAATACAATTAACTGGGTAACAAAATTAAATATAGTAGATCTATAATAACTGTGAGCAGCTTACAGTAAACCCAAAGGGAGAATTAAGAATTCAACCCATCAATCATCACAGTATGTAACCACCCCAGACAACATTTCTAAGAACCTGTTTGCAATTTTATGCCTGTTCCAGTTACTATATGAATAAAGCTTATCTGTGATTGATTTTTGCTGCTATGACTCCTTGAATTTCAGTTCTTCACACTAGTGATTTAATTTCACATTTGGATATTCTTGGTCTTTGCACACATATGAACTGTTGCACTGTTGTTGCAAATGCATTGGGCTATTTCCACCTCTGCCAAATAAACTTTGACAAGGTTTTCACCAAAATACAACTCGCTTTCTCCATCTGAAAAATCTGGATAATGGTTTGACTTCTAGTTATAAACAACTGGAGACCTAAGGCTGCTTAATGAAAATGTGTTGGTAATGCTGCAGCCACCTCTCCTTTTGCCTCACCTAAAGTAATCATGAGTAATGCCACAAACTTGGTGAAGTTTTTATGGTAAAATCCCAGCAGGAGAGAAGATGCATTTCCAATCATTCTAAAAAAAAATATTTCCGTAAGATTGCAGCTTACAGAAATCAATCCTGTGGAAAAAAAAAAAAAATGCTGCCTGCTTTGTTTTGCCACGATAATCCAGTTTGGGCTCCACAGTGGTGATTTGAAATTGCAGCACGTTCACTCAGCAGCTTTTCATTCTCCACAGATTCCCTTCTGCACCACAGGACAGAGGAGCTCACCCTGTCTCAGCCCCATAAGGAGGCCCCACACCTTCAGCCATGAGAGGTGCCCTCAAAATGCAGCTCCCTGCTTTATCTGCCCTCACAACCATGGATCAATTCCTTTCTCTCACCATGGATAAATCCCAGCACTGACAGAGTTCTGACCTGAGTCCTCTGCTGCTCCTGCCAGCTCAACCCCTCACAGTCCCAGCTGAACTGAATTTTTCCATTTGTTCCCCTGGAAAAGATAATGCTCTATTCCTTCTGTTCAAGACCACTTTATCCCAGGGAGTCAGAAGTGTCTGTACATGGAAATCTCAAGTTCCAAAAGACCCTGAGGCTCTGTGACCATTCCTAAATTCACCTCGTACTTCCAGAGCCCTCCAGGGATGTGCAGCCCCAGCCTGTGCTGGCTCCTTTGCCCCAAGGAAACATGGAGAAACTGCAGTTCCTAGGAATTCATACAAGGGGGAGGAGATTTGTTACAACCCAGGGTCTGGAAAACTGCAGAAGCACTTGAGAGGTCAAGTATTGGCCAAGGCCAACTCTGCCTTCTTTCTCCCTGTCAGCTTCCCAGTTCCTCATCTTCCCAGTTCCTCATCTTCCCAGCTCCTCATCTTCCCAGCTCCTCATCTTCCCAGCTCCTCATCTTCCCAGCTCCTCCTCACTCTGGCCAGGGGCTGGGAAGGGTCTGATGCTCCCCAGGGTCTGATGAAAATGGTCTTGGAGAGGAGGTTTGAGCTTCTTTTCGTATCCATCTCCATTCATAAATCAGGGAAAGTGCTCTACAGCATTTCAAATGCCATTCTCCAGCCAAGTCAGTTCCAGAGAGGAGCTGGAATTGGTCACCCAGCAGGCAGGGTAACCTGGGAGAGCTGTGGGATGGGGATCTGAGGAGCAGGAGTGAAAGTTTTTGCTGGAGATGTTTTGATCCCAGCACTGTGTTACCTTTGGAAATACCAATCAAAGGCTCACCTCCTGCAGTTTCCTCTCTAGGTCTGCTCAGCAATCACCCAGAAAGCAAAAAAAAAGAAAGAAAGAAAATTGCCACAGTCCTCTAACCATTGGATTTATTCAGGGGGAAAACCCACACCAGTTGCTCCCTAGGGTGACAAAACAAAATTGTTTCCATTCCCATGGCATTTGGAAAACACATCTATTGACTGAGCTCTCAGAGAGCAGGGGCTGTCTGTGCCCCAAGCCAGGGCCCACAGGGACACTCCAAAAAGCCCTCCCAGCACCAGGAGTGTGGCACAGGCCAGTGGTGAGAGCAGTAGAGAGAGGCACAGACCTTGAATGAGAAATATGTTTTACAGTCCACAGAACAAGGCACCAGCTCAGCTAATGCAGAGCATCCTCCAGGACAGCCCAGAGAGGCCCTTGTTAGTCTGAACTGTGCTTTTGGATCACTCCAAGGACTTGAGCAGATCCTTTTACACTGCTCAGGGTGGTATGAGTTTGCTTCCTTTAGCAGAACCAAACCCTATCTTCCTCTTTTCACTGCTTTTCCCCTGCCTTCACCACCAACCCTCAGTCCAAGGATTGGCAGTAGATCAAGGGAAGGATCTACAAGCTCTCAGGTTGGCTGATGGTTTATTTCTCACCCAGGTAATTCCCTAATCCAAATGCACAGCAGTGGAGGGTCCATGGGGGTGCTCCAGCAGACACTCATTAGCTGCCAGTGCTGGAGAGGCTCCTCCACTCTTGGGAGAAACCAAATCCTAGAAGCTGTGCAGGTGCAGCGAGGGTGACAAAGATGCTCCCTCCCAAAGATGGATCCTGCTCTCTGCAAGGGTCTTTCATAAATACAGCTAAATGAAGTCATGAAACATTGCTGCTTAATCTCTTTGGAGAAAGGCTGTGCTGCTGCTCAGAGCTAGTGATGACTCCCCTGGCACTTGGCAGATTTTTAAAAGCAGCAAAAAAAAATCCTGTTGCCTTCTGAGCAGGCACAGCCATATCTATTTTAAAAAATGTAATGTGCATGCTCTCAGGGAAATGCTTAGCTGTCACAGCAGGGCAGGTGACAGCATCATTTATCTATGGACTCTAGAGCTACTGATGGACATCATGTCTTTTATGGGCAGTTAGGTGCCTCTTCTTGTCTGTATTCAGCAAATTATCTCATTTGCAGCCCTTACTATTTTTGTGTGCTTTTAAATAGACCATTGAAACAATGGTTCAGTCTCCAGGCTCACCAGGAGCCACCACAAATTGACAGATGGGCTGCAAGGACAGTGTGAACAGGCTCTGTGGCCATGACAGCATTTGGTGACATCCTGCTGCAACATCCCCATCCCAAATGAGAGCTCCTTCAGGAGAGCAGCAGAGCATCTCTGATTGAGACAAGCTGCTCCTCAGCAGCATCTTCTGATCCAAGTTCAGATCCAGGGTGTTTTCTGTGCCCTGAAACACAAACAGCACTCACAGCCTCAGTGACACCAGAGCTCTCCAGGCCCAAGGCTGAAGCTCTCCTGGGGGAGCACATAAAACCCATGCTGGACCAACATCCTTATTATTTCCTGGGACCTTTCCCTCTCTTACATCTACACATCATCTCAAGCATCTCTAAAGCAGAAACCATTATTTTCTTGCCCAGAAAAGTTGTGGCTGACCCACCCCTGGAAGTGTTCCAGGCCAGGTTGGATGGGGCTCTGAGCAGCCTGGGATAGTGGAAGGTGTCCCTGCCCATGGCAGGGAGTGGAACTGGATGAGCTTTAAGGTCCCTTCCAACCCAAACCATCCTGTGATTTGTGATTTTGTGACACCATGTGTAGTGGTTTTGGTTCGTTAATTTGAATTTTTTTTTTGCTGTGAGATAGGATTAGGAGGAAGGTAAAACAGGCTTAACTTTAAATGGTACAAAAAGAAACTTTATTACTAGAAACGATAAGAGAAAAAAATCTTAGAATAAAACTTTGGCCCACTTTTCCTTCTCTTACACACATTTTTTTCTTTCACACTGAAAATGTACAGAAAAAAACAACTCAGTCAGTTTACCATTTTTTAAATAGTCTTTTATTAATTTACTTGGAAGAGGAGACCAAATTATGTCTCCTCTTCCAGGAGGAGACAGGTCTTGACAGGTAAAAATTTCAGGAAACCTTTACAAACCACCACACCATGTCACCACCCAAAGCTGTTCCATGAAGGGACCCCCCAGGCCACCCCCTCCCCTCTGCCTGGACACCACCAGGGATCCCAAATCGGCTGAATCTGCAGTGGAGTGAGGGATGCTGGATGAGTCAGGAGAAGCAAGAGGCAGATCAGCTCTCCCTGCTCTGTGTGTGACACTTTGACAAGTCTGAGACTTGCAGTGCCAACAGGCTGCTGAAAGAAAAGGGCCTGATCTGCCTTGAAGCAGTGGGAGTTCAGGTTATGTGCAGCCTCTCTCTTTGCCTTGAAAAGCATCTGTTAATAGAGAGGAGTTGGAGGGGAGCAGCAGACAAAGAGACATCACAGGCACATCCTCCCCATCAGTGCCACTGCCTTGCCAGGAGGGTTTCTCATGCAGCCCACGCCTGTGATGTGTTATTATATTCCATGAAAAGAAGGGAAAATGTCAAGTTTAGAACATCTTGGCTATTTCCAGAGGTATAATGCCATTACAGTGCTGAGATGACATGCAGTAGAGGCTGCTGCCTCTTCCCAAGAAGCAATTCAGGACCCAGTCACCTGAGTAAAAATAAAACCAATCCCAGAATAAGGCAGAAGCTCCCCACTTAGCTCCTTTTCTCCATCAGGGTACACAGGGAGGGGATGGTGAAGGCCTCTGACCTCGTGTGACATTTCCCACACTCTGGCATCTCAAAGGCCACATGTCACAGGGCAGCCACCAAATTTGTTGTCCTGTCTGTAACTCATTTTCCTGTTGCATCTGCAGCAACAGAAGAAACTCTGGCCTCATTTCCTGCATCCCAGGTCACTCCTTGACAAATGAATCATCATTTCCCCTCCAAAGGAGCTTAAAAAAGATCCAGTAAACCATTTGCTTTGTGGTCCTTCATGAGATGCTCCAGGTATCCACTTCAGCATCCAGTTTCTCAGGACACCAGCACAGCAACAACTCCCTTCCTATTGGGGGTATTATTTTAAAGGACAGAATAATCAAACATCAAACACAGGTTTTCCTTCAGCTCTGGCAAAGAAAATCCCTTTAATCTGAAATATGACACATCCTGATCAGGTGCAGGAGGGGAAGAGAAAAGAACCAGATCAGAGAGATTTTGCTTTCATGTGGCTTCAAGATAAATCATCATCCAGGGCAAGTAATGGGTAGTAATTGTAACTCCTCTCTGCATTTACAGCACATCAGAGACCTGCGAGGGCTGGGATGGCTCCAGAGCTACTGAGCCTCCCAGGCTCCAATTACCCCTCTCCCTGCTCTCTGTATCAAAGGCAAAAAATTGCTTTCTTCATGCTAAATGATCTGCAGGGTGGAGGCAAATGGGGAAAAGGACTTGGAGAAACGATTGTGGGCTCAGCTGTGCCCAGGTCTCAGCTGTCTCCTCAGCTCTTTCAGAGGAGGAGGAAGCACAGTAGGAGGGTGTGAGGCTGAAGGTGCTGTGTTTTGCACCTCACCCACCCTCTGATGAGCTGGCTGTTTGCTTGAGTAAACAAAAAAAATTAATCTGCGCTCAGTTTGGTCTTTGGACACTCCAATATACCAGAGAGGAAGAAACAAACTGCAGAGGAAAAGGTTTTTGTTCTTCTGACACTGCACTTCCATTTAGGAAAACCATCCTGCAGCACTGACTGTGGTGGGCAGATGGACAATCAGCATGTCAGGGGAGCCATTTGCCCTCTTAGAAAAGGAAAACCCAAGACTGATGAAGTTAATTTGGTAGTGGACCACCCAGCAATCTTATGGCATGGCACCTTCAGTCTCTACATCCCAGCCAGGGTTGGCTTCTCATGCCCTGCTGCTCTCCTAAAAGCTGAGACATCCTTTTGTCTCCTGAAACAAGTTTCCCTCCTCCCACGTAGCACAACACCTGCCAGGATGCTCAGCCATGACCAAATGTCTGTCAGGTACTTTTATCTATTCAGGGCATGCCCTCCCCATCTCTTAAATCAAATTTAAATGAATTTTTGGAAGGTCTCCCTGCCCAGACACTCCACACTTGCAGTGCCTCTTGGAGTTACACTGCCATGCAAATGTTTCCAACACTGCCTGAAATGTGGCAGCCAGCTCCATGGCAATGTCCCTGGGTTTGCTGGATGCAGATTTTAATTAATCTGCAGCATTTCCAGTGCTCAGGTTCACTTGCTAAATCCAGGCTGATCACTGCACTGATTCCCTTCTCCACTGCATCAATTGTTGATGCCTTGCACACTCATTGGCTGCTGACTAGACCCAAAATTCCATTTACTGCTTCAATTTTATCTTACAAGCAGCAGCCATGGGTTTATAACCACAAGAACAGCCAGGTAAACAAGAGCCTTTCCCTCACTTCACCATTGTTCAGATTCAATGTTCAGCCCATAAAGCCACACTAACATTTTATTTCCATAGTGTCAGCTGAGATCCCTCTTCCCCAGAAAACTCCCAAACTGTGGTTTTCTCATGAGCACCAGTGTCAGGGCTCAGGGTTTGCCATGGCAGGGAAGCTCTCAAGCAATCCACACTGAGATTTGAGCTCCAGGTTTCTGTCAGGCTGGGGTGTCCAGAGAGTTTTGTGCAATTTCTAATGATGTGGATGCCATTCAGCACCACAAGCCCTGGTGTGGCTCACAGCACTTTGCTTTCTTATAAGGTAAATGTGAAATTATGTTTTTACTATCTCTTGTCTCCTCAAAGTCTGTACTCTACTATCAAAAAAAAAAAAATCTCCCCATATATCTTCTGCCTCAGTATTTCCACAGCCTCATCTCCTTTCCACCCTCAGATGTTTCAGGGTAATAATTGTATATTTTTAAGCCCAGCATGCTGACTGCAAAACAAATATCCAATTAGATACTTATTTTTAATAGATGCTGTACAGCTTGCATGCAGCCAAATCCCTTGATTAGCCTTTTGCTTTTCATGCTCTTAAGCCATATTCTTCACTTTCAATTCTAGAGGAAAGTCTTCCCTGGATCCCCCTCCTGCAGCCCCTGGCAGTGACCTCCTGCCCAACAGGCAGGTCCCGTGAGCCATGGTGGCTTTGGAAGATTTTTCTGTCACTTCCAGCAAGGACAAAACACCCAACAAACCTCTGCCACCATTTCTCATGCAGTCCATGGTCCAGAGGAGCTGCAGACCTGGCACCCTCCTGCCCATAAATAAATTCCACGTGCCAGCACTGAGGCACAGCTCAGCTTTCCCTCATCCCAGCCTGGATTCAATGATGCATTTTACTACCTCCCTCCTTTCCATTTCAAACCCAACACCAGAGGATTTTTTTATGCAGGTCTCCTTGGCCATGGCTGTGTCTTGAATATAATATCCATTTTTTTCTAGTTAACTCTTCACTCCTGCTCCTGAAGTGGGGGCAGCTCCAAACTCCTCTGGGATGCAGGATTGACATTGCTGGAGTTTTATTTACTCTCACAAACTACAAGCCCCCCCAGCAACCCCCTCAGCTCCTTGTGCCCAAATTACCTTGTTTGTCACCACAAACCCATCCTGGATTTTCATGCAACAGTGCAGCTCCCATTCTGCAGCCCTGCTGCTGCTCCTGTAACAAAAAATCCAATTTCTGGGTCTTTCAGTTGAATTTCAGCCTGCATCAAAGTTAGATTTAACCAGACAGGAATGTAATGCAGTAAGTCAGTGGAATGGAAGATTTATTTGCTGTTTTTTTAATATTAAAAACGCAAAGTATAAATAATCTGGGGGGGGAAATTAAGTCAGAAACCCTGAAATTGCATCCATAATTGCAGATTAAGTTATGGAAAGATTAAAGCACAACTCCATGGGCAGATGATTTCCAGAGGCAAATCAGTAACTTTTAAAGGGCATATTGACCAGCAAGAATGAACCTTGGGAAAAGAGCTAAAATTGAAAGAATATCTAGCTGACAAATTATTTAAAATAAGGATTTTTCAGCTTCTTGATCTAAAGTACAGTTAAATCCAGATCTAAACATTTTGACTGCAAATTCCAGGTCAGGTTACAGTCTGATCCTGGCAAATGTTTTCATTATTGAGACTTGGCTTGTGTAAGAGAAGATGTTTTAAATTTACATCAGACACTCTTGATTTAATTCTGAATTTCCTTTTACATGATATGGTCACTTTTTTTGCAGGGAATTAATTTTTTTTAACACACTATAAATTTTCCCTCCATTAAAAGAAAGAAAATCTGTTAACATCAGCCTCTTTTGTTGCCCAGTCCCATTTCCTCTGCCTCAGATGAAATGAAATCCTTAGTGAAGAGCCTCGTTCACTGTAGCTGACCCTTCCAGTCACTTTGTATTAAAGATTTGGAAAATCAGCAAAAGTACAGCTCCACTCCCCAGTGCTGGCCCAACACAGAAGTTCACATTCCTCATCATGCATGATGTGCAAGAGCCAGGGGTTTTCTGGGGATAATTTTGGGAAGGGACAGTCAAAAGCTGCTGTTAATCTCCATTTATGTCCCTCCACAGCCCAGCTGCAGCCCAGCACTGCCAGGACCTGCTCAGGTCTTTGGCAACTTTTTAGTGTCACAAAACCACAGGATCACTAAGGTTGGAAAAAACCTCTGAGATCAAGTGAAACCATTCCCCCAGCACTGCCAAGGCCACCCCTAACACATGTCCCCAAGTGCCACATACACATGGCTTTAAAATCCCTCCAGGGATGGGGATTCCACCACTGCCCTGGGCAGCCTGTGCCATAAAAATTCATGGTTCAAACATTTAACAACTCTTTTTATGAAGGAATTTTTCCTAATATCCAACCTAAACCTCCCCTGGTGCAACATGAAGTCATTTCCTCTTGTCCTATGGTTTGTTACTTGGGAGAACAGAACAACTCCCTCTCACCATGAATATTCCTGCCTGAACATCAAGGCTCTGCTGACCCTGGTCTTTCAGCCAATGCTCAGAAGCTTTTTCTGCACAGAAGGAGAGTGTGGCACATTTCCATCGCTCTGGGAAGTGATTTTTACCAGGAAATAAGACTAAGACCTAAGCCAAAAAGACTTAAAGTAAATCAGAAAAAAACACAGTGCCTGGGAGGTGGAAAACTTGGGTTGCAAACACCATGTGGAGCACTGGGTGCCCAACACTTATCATTAAGAAAGGAAACATTTCTGCTGGGAATATCTCTGTTGACTCCCTGCTGCTGGCTGAGACCCAAACCCTTCCCTTGGGGTGGCATCACCACTGGGGAAAAAAAAGGGGAAACCTCTGTAAGCCTTAAGGAAGTGAGAGTGAACATCCCTGTGCACTGAAATTCTGCCCAACCTCCAAGTGCTTGTGACCCCCACATGTGCAGGGGTTTCACAGGAGGGAGGATGAGATTTGCCTCAAAGTAAAGGAGGTTTTTAGTGCCCTGAGCACAGATCCTGGTGCATGCCTTTACCATGCAGGGAATGCCTTTGGTTTGTCCTTCCCAAATTCATTGATGAAAACAACCCCAAGCTGGGCTGTCAGTGCTGCTCTGCACAGTCAGTGTCCTGCTGGTGACTCAAACAGGCTGAGCCCTGTGCCAGACTCATCCCTGGGCTTTGTTCAGCCCCAAGGAACCCACACAGGGCAGGAACCCCAATGATTTCCAGGACACCCAGCTCGTCCCCTCCATCAAGCCACACATAAATGCTGAAAAAGCAGGACTTCTGCAGCCTCAGAATAGCTCCACACACACTTTTCTTGGGTTTATTTTATTATGATCTCTTCTCTCCCCCATTTCCACAAACCCCTGGCTTGGGTGGCAGAGTCAGGGACATTAGAAGGAGAGCAGCTGATGGACAGAGGCTCAGGGTGAGGCAGTGAGATCACAGAGAGTCATTTCCTAAGGAAATAGACCTAGGGGGAAAAAAAACATTGTCATTGTTTATCTTCTTTCAGCAGGTCTTGTTTTTTCATTGGAAAAAGCCAGCAGTGCAGCAAACAGCTTCATGAATATACAGATTGTTTTTGGCAACTACCAATTAGCAAAGAATGTGTTCATGCAATCCCCAAGCAGCTATTTCCCTGGGAATTTCTTGTTTTGAACAAGCCATTTTCCATTAGAGAAAATACACACAGTGACAAATAGTTCTTGCTGGCTCTTGTCAGTGGAGGGAGATGGGAGAAGGGCAGGCAGACACCCTTTACTGGGGTATGGGAAGATGTGGGCACAGACAAATCAGAAACAGGACAGAACAGAAAGAAAAAATGTCCTGGTGTGCACAGAGATGTCACTGCTGGGGCTCATCCCTGCAGAACCAAGGGACTTTGGGGTGTTCTTCATCATAGCCTGTAACAAAGACCTACTCCAGGTAAACCCTACCCTAAAAGTGCCAGGCTGAGGTTCCCCTCTGCAAGCCCAGCCTGGGTCCTTGCAGCCTGGAGAAAGAAACACAGCACTCAAGTCTTTCAAGCATCACTTCACAGCTCTGCCTGAGACACTGAGTGAACCACAGATCAGGGAGACGAGGCACTCAAAGTCAGCTATGATGGACAGCTTTTTATTTCCAATGTTTTCATTTAACAAAGTGCTACATTCCATAGTTACAGGATGAGGAGCTGTTCCTGTCCAAGCCAGAAAACCACAGGGAAGCAGGAGGACTGCTCACACCACCCTGTGGCAGCAGTGCAGCCCAGGGAAGCCTCACCAGGGTGAACATCTGGCCTCAGAGACACCTTTAGGAGTCAGCAGCTGGGTGGTGGAGGTGCATTCCATCGGGGCAAGAGCTGCCAGGCAGGCTGGCTCTCCTGTCAGAAACAGGGCTGGAGATGCCAAAGCTGTTGTCTGAAATTCTGGCTTGTGCTGTCAGGAAAATGCAGAAGGGAGGTGAGTGGCTCGTGCTGTGTGCAGCCCCAGGGGTGGCTGTTGCTGCAGTGACATTGCTGTGCCAATGTCACCACCCTCAGCACTCAGGGGTTTGCAGTTCACCCAGCACTGAGGATGAGGAGGGCCCTTCTTGGCTGCTTTCCCTGCCCTGCCTCTTCCAGAAGAATCTGCTGGTGTGGCAAGGCAGAGGTGAAGATAAAATCAGCAGTGCTGAGCCACTGGAGCTTCAGCTCCCACCTGAACCCCTCCCTGCTGCCACCTGGTCATTACAAGGGAGTGAATCCCACTCCAGGAGCTGTGCAGAGAATATTTTTAAGAGCCCAATCCAAAGTCCACTGGCCTTGAATGAGAAGGGAAGGGGCTGAGTGGTGCTTGTGCTTTAAGGACCTGCAGACACTGCACTGATGCCAAGGGCACTGCAGGAAATGCTGGCTGAGCTCCAAAGCCTCCCCCAAGCTTCCCCTCCAGCCAAGGTTGGTTCTGACTGTCCACCTTGCTTCCAGGTTATGGGGACCCTCCAGGGCTGACCAAAACCAACTACTCCACAGAAACCTCCACTCCAAGTGGCATCAGCTGCCATCTCTGCACTGGTCAGGTCCCACCCTTGGGTGAAGGATTTCAGAGTCAGGCCAGGCAGTGCAGACAGATCACAAGAAAAACCTTTGGGAAATCCACCTAACTCCTAAGCCTGTCTCCAGCACAGATCAGAGAGCCCACACTGAACTGTGCAGGCAACTGCACCTCCCTTCTTGTCGACTTCCAGCATCCCTGCCACCTCTTCTCTGAGGGAATTCTGGTTCAGGACCCCCCACAGATGCAGTAAAACCCCACTTTCATCATTCTGACTGGCAGTATTGCCTTTAATTCCTCAAGTTCAGTATGCTGGAGAGGGAGAAGAGAGACAGGGAAACTGATTGCCCCTGCAGAAAGGCAGTGTTTCCCAAACTGGGGATTTATTAGCACAACAAAAGGCCACAGCACCTCCCCACCCGCCTTCCCAATCCATCAAACTGACAACCCATCCACAAGGATCCTCCTGAGCTGCCAGAGCTGGGGTGCTTAAACCAGCAGCCTTCCTCAGCCATCCCTCCTCCTCCTCCTCCTGACGGACCCAGCAGCTCTGTGTTTTATCAGACATTTTATCAGATATTTTATTTTATCCACTTTGCAATCCCCACCATGCCTTATCAGGAATAAATCATCAAAGAGCCCAACGGACAATATTTCCCAATTCCCAATAATGAAAGAGAGCCAGGAATGATCAGCTGGACTATTAACACCTCCCAAGCACCTCCAAGCTCCAGTAGACTTAGGAATGAGAAGGAAATAGGGAGACATCGAACTTCATCTTAACTTGGAGTGACCACTTACTATGTGAGAAAGAGGCCTTAATTTTGGATTTAATGCTGTATTGGCAGTCAGTGCCTGTTAGAGATGCGGGGCTGCTTTTAGCACGGCAAAATCCTCCTGGTTGAAGTTTCAGGAACAAAAAAAAAAAGGAGAGATGCACTGTGGAGCCCTGTCTGGGGAAGCCTCTCCTGGAGGGATTAGGGTAGGACCCCCCAAAATGTTGTCTCCCCACACACCCAGCAGGATGAAAGACTGAGGTACCACACACAGCTGCTGGACTGGAAGACTGAGCTTTAGAGCAGCATTTTGAAACCAGGCTGTCCCACCTGCCCTTGTCCAGGTGGCCCAGTGGGTGTCTCAGGCTCACAGGAGAGTGCCTGGGCTCTGCTGAGCAGTGCCTGCTCAGAGCTGACCATCACATCTGATGGCTCCATGTCCCTGACCCTCCCAAGAGAGAGCTCAGCTCAGGAGGGGCTTCTCAAGGTCCTCTGTGCCTTGCAATCCTACTGACACTTCCACAAGACATCTGCTCGCCCCCTGCCTGCCACCATCTGCCTTTCCACCTTCACAGGGAACAAAAACCTGCTCCTGCTCCTCCTCAACCTCTCCTCCCTCCCACTTCTCCAGAGGCTCAGTGGGATTTAATCCCAGCAGATGTGTGGTCTGCCCTTACTCTTCTGATCAGCTCTGCTCTGGTAACAGTCCCTGTTCCTTGCAGGAAGGATGATTCCCCACAGAACAGCAATTCCCACCTCAGAAACATGGATGTTTTGCATCTCAGATTGAAGCAATTCCACAGTGGGAGGCAGAGATCAATAGGGCAGCCCTTTTCCTGGCTATTTTAACAGCATTTCTGGGCAAAGCTACATTATTCTCCCTGCTCTATGCCTGTGACACCTCAAGCACTGTCTCCCCCAGTGCTCAGGACTAACAGGGCACCTCCACAACCTCCTGCATCCATCTGTGCTATCCCTACAGCCAGGGGTTCCCAGTGGGGTCATCTCACCCTCCACAGCTGACATCTCTCCAGCTCTTGCTGTTTTCCCACTGTTAGCCACAAATCTCTCAACAGGGACTGCCACCTGCTCCCCAACCTTCAGTGCCTTTCTGTATTCCATGGTTTGCAGGCCACTTGCCCAGGGAATCTGTGGCTGCCCCATCCCTGCAAGTTTTCCAGGCCAGACTGGATGAGGCTTGGAGCAACCTGGTCTAGTGGAAGGTGTCAGGGTTGGAACCAGGTCCCTTGACAGTCCCTTCCAACCCAAACCATCCTGTGAGACAAGACCCATCCAGATCCCCCAAAGGTGCTGCTGTTCACAGACCTTTCAGGGACTGAAAATGCATTTTCCAGTGGGGTAAAGGGGTACAGAGGCTCCACTGCCATCCCTATGAGAATGCAGCCCTGGAAAGAGATGAACCTGGAGCTAGTGTCCTTCCAGAGGAGGCAGAAGCTGGGGAAGTCTCTGACCTGCCTCTCCTCTCACCTCCTTGCACGCTGACCAAAAGCAAGACCACCCATCAGTAGGTGAGCGCTGGTATTTATTGTGCTGTAACAGACAGTGCTGGTTGAAAATGGACAAGGAATTTCGTGGTGGAATCAGGTGCTGAGGCCATTCCTGTGTGTCTCCAAGCAGTGTGGAGCAGAGCTGAAGGAGAAAGGGGTGAGAGCAAGGGCACCCAAGGGCAGAAATGTGCTTCAAACTGTATCAAGAACCCTGTACACGGGCACTTCTCAGGCAGCCAGGGATACAGTCCAGCCTTACAACTCATTAATTAAGCAGAGCAGCTAATCTTAGCACTAATGAACTCTAGCTCAGGTAATGTAACATTTAAAAATGAATTGGACAGAAGTCATTCACAGTAAAGATTTCCATTCCTGGGATGGGTGAGAGCTATTGTTATGATTAGATTACTGCCAGCCAGGACCAAGACAGTACACCAGAGCAAGAGGAAAATCATCATCCACATGGAGCAGCTCCAGCTGGGGCTCTGAATGAGGCGCCAGGGCGAGTGTGAGATCTCCACTACTGTATCAAAACAAACATCACGGGTGGCACACGTAGAGCATAGCATTGTCACTGTCACTGGGGACACCACCCCTGCCCGGGGCAGCAGAAAAGTCGCTTGTTCTTCTTCTCCCCCTCTCTCCTCTGAAAAGTCACGGGCTCTCCCAAGGGCACTGCAGTTCCACTCAAAATTCATCTTCAGAGCTGTCAGCCAAGAGCATGACCCGGTCCTGCATGCTGTTAAATTCCCTCTGCTGGGGGAGGAAAACAAACATCAGAGAGGTCTATGTGCAAAGAGGAACAAGATGAAGAGATTTTGGATGCCCCCATCCCGTAAGCGAGGATGCCCCGGACACTCCAGCTCAGACAGACCCTACCCAGGCTGGGTTGGCTTTACAGCCAGCAGGGTTCCCAGTTTCCATACCTTCCCTGGGCAGCTTCCATACCTTCCCTGGGCAGCTTCCATACCTTCCTTTTGTGTCTCTTTGAGCCGTTTCTCCTGCGGCGATTCATGATCTTGATGCTGTAGAGCGCTCCCAGGATGAAGAGGGCTCCGGCGATTCCAACTCCCACAGGAACCAGCATCCCCGACATGTATCCTGCCTGCATGGAAAACAGAGGAGCACAGCAAACCCAAACCATCCTTTCAGAGCCATTTTCACCAGCCAAGACTGCAATATATCCCCACAGTGGTTTCCTCAAAGTTTTTAGGATTCGAGCCCCCATCACCTGCCTGCACGGGATGATTCCTGCTTCCAGGAAAACCCAACCAGCCCCACTCCAGGAGCAAGCTGGTCAGCACCACAACAATATCTGTCAGCTTTTCCTGACAGATATTCACTGGTGACAGCTCAGGCCCTGCAGTGCTTGCCTGCCTTCAGGAGAGGGAATAATTTGGGTGAAATGTCTCAACAGGGATGCAGGTGTGAAGGAAAACCTTGGCTGCCAAAGGAAGGTGATCTCGAGCCACTCATCAGCTTTGTACTCAAAATCTTTGAGCCAAACACTTTGGCTTTGCATGGAAAAGGGTCCCCTGCATGGCAGCAGGGTGATAACATAGAGGGAGGGCACACACCCCTTCAGCTGGCCTTCAGGGGAGCACAGCAAAAACAAACCAGCCCTAATTCAATCGCTGTGATCTGTATGTTTGCACTGCTCATTAAAAAAAAAAATACAAGCAGTATGACTAATCTAAAATTACACATCTAAGCACTTTAAATCCTTAGGAAAATTTCTCAGGTGCTTGTTATTTTATATTTTACTGCTTTAAATGAAAACAAACTTCAGTTTTAAAGTGCTAGAATCCTCATCTAATTTTGGACTTGTGGGCTCAGTGTTGTAAAGGAGGCAGGCACAGCCTGACTCCCCACTAAGGAGTAGCTTTGCCTCTCCTTACACTGCAGCCAGAGTCCTCTGCTATGCCACTACAGCTTCACCCCCCAAAATAGATTTTTACACCTGCCAAGGGACACAGGCACCAATTCTGAGGATTATCAGACAGCTCCTGGTGAGACTCAGCCCATTGCTTACAACCACTTGTCTTCATCTGTGCTCTCAAAATACAACACAGCACACAAACCATAATTACTTCTCTTCCATAATCCACTGAGTGAGAGGGGAAAAAAAAAGAAAAAGCTATTCAGGTGCACTACCCTGCCTTTGTACACTTACCTGGAGAATGAAAATAACTGCTTTCATCTGGCAGGCATGACACCAAGGAGGGCTGGTCTGCCCCCCAAGCCCCTCCAGATCCTGCTCAGTGCTTTAAATAATAACAGCTCTGTGTCTGGATCCCAAAGCTTGAGGGATCTTCAGCTGCATCGTTCAGATTCCCTGAACACCCTCCCAGAAAACACAGCCCTGCTCAGCTCAGCTGCTGGGAAGGAGCTGCATCCCTGAGCCCAGCTCCCAAAAAAGGAGGTTAGTGAGGACACAGCTGAAGGCTGTGTCTCTGTGAGGCAATTAAGGTGCCTTAATTGGGTGACCTAATTAGTGCAGTGTGGGGTTTTCTATTTCTGGAGCTTTGCTGCTGGCTTGGGCAGTGAGGGGAGGCTGTGGATGGCTTTGAGCTGCTGCCCAGCTGAGTTTCCATGTCAGAAATCACAATGAGCTCCTCAGCCTGTCTGTGAGCCTTCATCACACCTGACTAGATCATGGCCTTTTACAGGTTTCCCCCAGCCCCCAGATCAATGTTTTATACCCCAAAAACCTGTGATGTGATGCAAATCCATCCCTCCTGTGTCTTGCAGCCCAACTTCTGAGGGCCTCTGCACTTTCTTGATAGAAAACCCCACTTCACAGGCCAAATCCACATTTTTACCCCTTTATGGGGAAGATATAGCTTCTTTTAGGAATGCTTTTAGTACACCCAATCCATGTTCATGACCTTCCTGGCCCTGCTGGGCTTTGAGATAACACCATGAGAACTTGAGAGGAACTTCATGTCCATGATTTGCCACACCAAATGCAGCATTTGCACAGTGATTGCAGGAGACCAGACCTAAATCTGTCCCTCACCCTGTGCTCCTGGCCCCACAGTCCCCACACCTGAGGGACAGGGAAGGACACATCTCTCAGAGATGGGCCATTGTGTGCTGGAATCCTGTGTGGAGGGATTATAAAACAGAGCACAGGGGCAAATGAGAGGAGCACAAAAGACTGCTGCTGAAAAACTCAACTAGGAAGAGGAGGGAATGAACAGGTTTATTTACAAGTGATCTGCTACACCAAATCAACTGGTTGGGAGTGAAGGGGGAGTGTTTTTTGTTGGGCTTTTCTAAGGAACAACGGGAGCCAGGTGAAGGCTCTGCTGTTCCCTAAAGGAAGGAGGTGGCTCAGGAGTGGACACCAGTAGATCCTCAGTTACACCAGTGCTTGTGCTGGGCACTGCCACATGTTCCAGGACCTGCCTGCACGAAGCTCAGACCCTCCAGAGCTCTGCTGGAGACAGAACATGCAGCCCCTCTGCCACAGGGAAGGACACAGCTGGCCAGCAAGGTGACAAGAGGAAAGATGTGAGAGCTTCAGTGAGAAGACCCTGCTGTCCCCAAGCTGGTGCTGTGCCACGTGCTGGCATGAGCAGGTGACCTGTGCATGCTGCAACCCCTCCAGGCACACAGCCAGCCTCTGGCTGCTCTTTACCTTCGCTGGGAAAACCATTCTCTGTCCTTTCAGCCTCTGCTCTGGATGCATCCCAGGCCAGGGAGCTCTGCTGTGAGCAGAGCTGGCTCTAGACTTGCCTCCTTCCTAGTGCAGGCAGAAAGGCAACTCAGCAAGGGCTGGGCAGGCACAAACCTTCCCACTCCCCAGCCCTGGAAAACAGACACCCAGACCCTCCTCTGCTCTGACTTGATGGTAAAAGTGCTGCTGAAATCTGGTGTGGAGCACGTGGGAAGGCTGGGCTGTGAGTCTGCCTAAGCTTACAGATGTGTTTTCAGAGATCACTCTCACTCCTTGGGATGGTTTTTGTTTCTGATCCTGTTCAAGAATTTCCAAGACCCTGCTGAGTCACGAAATGCTCTTGCTGTCACCTCATTTCCAGCTTCATGGCTCTGCACTCAGCAACACAACACTTGGAAGCCTTCACAACCATTTTGAAATGTCAATATTTGCTCCAGGGCAGCAGAGCTTAAAAAGCCATCACTGCCTGTGGCTGGCACAACCCTTGATCCCATGGACCAGCCCCCTGTGATGCCAGGCAGGAATGATCAGGCTCTGTTACCTTGTCAGTTTTACTGTGTTTGATCATTCTCCTTCCAGGGATTTGCAGCAGTGGAGGCAGGAGAGGACTCATCCAGAGGCACTGGCATGGCAGGCAGCCTCTCACCAGAGCAGCACCAGACCCTCTTGATTTGGATCCAGAACTGAGCTTAGCACTTAGAGAAAAGGGGAGGAACTAAGTTCTTTACCCTGGGGTCCATTCCAGGTCAGGCTGGACAGGGTCCTAAGCAACCTGACCCTGATTAGTGGAAGAAATCCCTGCTCAGTGCAGAGGGGCTGGACTAGATGGACTTCCAAAGGTCCTTTCCAACCAAAACTATTCTATGATAAGTTAAGGGGAAATTAAAAAAATAAGTAACTCAGGTTATCTGACAAGGTCATTTTCTGGTGCAGAGAAATCAATCAATCACTTCTGTCCCTCCTGCCCTTAGTTACAACCCATCAGGGATTTATTGTGGATTCACACCACTCTGTACCAGCAGCATCTGGTTCATTTGCCTCCCAGAGAAAATTCTGAGCCCTTTCTCAGCTGTCTGTGTATAGATAAAGAACTGCACTGACAAGAATTTATTTATTCCTGCAAGTAAAAGTGGCTTTGCTTTGAAAGGAGCTGAAACTCTGAGCCTCCTACCTTATCTTTCAGCTTCTCCATCCAGCTTCTCACTGAAAAATAAGGAAGAATAAAAGCATGTTACTTCTATTAATTAGTAACAAACGATGGTGATAACATTAAAACAGACAGCAATTAAATTGACAAGCTGATAAGGCTGAACATTAGATTTCTTCTTTTCTCATTCATGAGAAAAAGCAAATGCAGCAAATCAAGGCAAGAAACTCTTGGAGTGAGTTGGCAGGCAAGTAGCTCACCTTTGCCTGAGCAATTCACATCTTCAGAGTGGTTTAAAAAGGAAGATAAAACCCAGTATTTCAGGTTGTGGGGTTTTGACCATCACTTCTCAAACACACACTGGGGTGTCTGACCAGGAGAAAACTTTACAGTGCAGTTATCCCCTTCCACTGCCCTCCTCTACGTGGATATTCTTGCCTGTATTTGGTATAGCCTGTAATGATGGCCAAAAATGTATTATTCACTGCCTTTTATTGCCCTGCTTTTCTGGAGCAGCCACTGCCTGCTCTGGGAAGCCTCCAGAGGGCTGGGATAGCACTGGAGGTGCTAAATCACTGAACCAAGCAAATTTATACTGCCAGGACTGCAACTTTCTTCTCCTAACAGTTAAGTAAGTCCTGTGAAATATGGCAGCTGATAATTAAAATTCTGTAATGGCAGGTGCTTTGGGATGAAATATTCACTGAGCTGCAAGGGCTCAGCAGTGGGTGCAGGAGTCACAAACACCACAGGGCACTGGGTGTGTCTGCACTGCACCCAGGGCAAAATGCCCACAGGGATCCACTAGGACTTTAACAAATTCCTGCTCATAGGTAAGAAGCAATAAACAGTTAAATGTTGTTTTGTTTTCAGGGCTCAGCAAATGTGTTTTTTCAAGGATTCTCATCTCTCCAGGATGACAATGCTGCAGGCACAAGGGGACCCTTGGATGCAGCAGTGTCCTTCTGAGGGGTATTTTTCAGGGTGTGTTAAATGCCAAGTGTAACACAGAGTTTATGGAATTAGACCCGATTTCCAAGCCTGCTTTGTAATAGACCATCCCTTCAAAGCTTGAATTAGCAATACCAGTGTCTGAATGTGCACCTGCAGCACTC
>VZTT01035755.1:11640-26597 GCA_013400855.1 Buphagus erythrorhynchus | reverse complement strand
AGTGGTCACAGCACCAAACCTGACAGAGCTCAAGAAGCATGTGGACAACACTCTCAGCACATGGTGTGATTCCTGGGGCTGTCCTGTGCAGGGCCAGGAGTCAGACATTGAGGATCCTGATGGGTCCCTACCACCTCAAGATATTTTATAACTCTATGATTCTATGAATGGTAAAGCAATAGTTTTATGTTTTAATATTAAATATTCCCAAAAAAATTAGCAGGATTACTTAGCAAATATTTTTAAAAATAAAATAATTTCCAAATCAGGCAACTATATTCCTCATTTTTCATTTAGATATTCCCATCCTGTTTCCATATGTTCACAAATATGTTATTAATAGAAACATATCACAGAAAGAATTGGCTGAGCAATTATAGAAAAAAAGCAGAAATCAGTCAAAGTTTTGCCTTGCATTCACAAAAAACTCAAGAGTCCATGAATATCGTGTTGAATCTTATTTTTTGTGTCTGATTAATGAGCACATGTACAGTTTTTTCACTTTGCAGTTTTCACAGAGAAATATCATAATTGACAAACCCTTAGCAGCTTTTGGAAACTGCATTCAGCATGTTTGCTATAGAGTCCCTTAACCACGACTGCAATATAATTCACTATTATCTTGTTGACAAGGCTATAATTCGTTTCACACATCACTGTTCATTAAAATAATATGTACCTGTACTCTGGTTTGGTACCACTTCAAAGCTCAACTACCAACAAATTTATGGTCAATTAGTTTGACTGGATGAATAACAGCTGAAAAACTACATAGATTTCTTTGTTTAGGCTGGTAAATGCTGAAGAAACTCAGAATTAAATCTAATGAGATTTTAAGTCAGTAAATTTCTCTGGGAACTGCAGAAGTGAACTGAAGACCCTTTACTGTGTAAAGCCTATACTCCACAAGACTGATGCCTCATGCTCGTGTTGTTGCCTTTTTCCTAAACTGATGTAGTCTTTTTACTGGTAAAAAAAAATAAACAAACAAACAAACAAAACACATAAAAATTGAGAAAAACACCAAATGTCTTATTCCTTACAGATATATTCCTCTGAAATACTAACAAGAAAAATAATCTTGCTTGTAACTCATCTTTCTTTGTGTCATTTGGTTAACTTGTATGTTTCATGCAGAGTGAATGTAATTTTTTTTAGTGTTCACAGGTGGAGTTAGTGTTGATTTGCCTCATATTTCAGAGCAAGTTTACTTCTGCAATTGGGAATGGTTGCACATGCAAACAAATACTATACTCGGGGGGGACCTTAGAGTTGAAGACATCTGCTGGGCAACAGCTACACATAAACACTGATCAGTGAACAGAATTTTAAGTCACACAAAGGGCAACAGATGATCCAAAAAGTAAAAAAACTGCTTATCAAAATAGCTTGAGCCAAATTCAAACTTTCTCTTGAATGCAGCAATGTTCTTCCTACAGGGAATATTTGGCTGGGATGAAATGTATCTCTTTGAGAAGTGCACCATAGTCATCTGTGATCTTACATTATGAGTCCTTAGATAACTCCTCTCTTAAAAACCGTAGTTTTTGTAATAAATTTTGGCAGGACTTTATTTGACAGAGAAGGTTAACACAGAGGAATCCATCCAGACATCTTTAAACAAGGGGAAAATAGTAAGTTGGATATTCTTTTCCCTTAAGTCTTCTCATTCCCATTCCACTTTTTCTGCTCTTCTAAAACATAACAGTGTTCAGAAGGCATATTCATACATTCCAAAGATTCATTCAAATCAATTTTCATTCAAAATCTTACATCCATATGAGAAAACTAAGCTTAGTTTATGGGTTACTGGCAGGTAATACAAATATAGAAAACAAAACCAAAACCAAACATACAAAAAAACCCAGCCAAAAAATCACAGCCATGGTGGTTTAGTTGAATATAAAATATGCCAAAGTTGCTTTTACATTATTTTAGAGCAGGGGACACAATCTTTTTTTTTTGTAAGCCTTTTACTACTAACAATTCCTAGGGGTTTTTTTCCACCTTTGTTTTAGCAAGCCAGACTCTGAAGAGATTTCAATATTCTCTGTAAACTCACGTTACCTATTCAGAGAAATCATTACAAAACCAGATTCCTCAGAAGACCTTGTGCTTTAATTTTTCAGCTACTGCCTAGAGCAAGACAGCAGAGACAAGCATAGCATTTAAAGGGGTGATTGTTTGGGATGACTTTTATTTTTTATTTTTTCTTTTACCATATTGATGATTAAATTTGATGAAAACAGGAAAAAAAGGTCAAAAGTGCCATCTCAGAAACTTTGATTAGAATTGTGTTCTGAGTTGGTTCAGAGTTTAATTGTTTGATGTCATACCACAACAGAGGTTGGGCAATTTGAATGTCTGTTGCTCATGAGCAATTTTTCTACAACACGGGTAGTATCATAACATATACTATCATGTCACACTGAGGTTTAACTAGAGTGGGTTTAACTAGAAATAAGGAAGAAATTCTTTACATTGAGAGTGGTGAGGCCCTGGCAAAGGTTGCCCAGAGATGTGTTGGATGCTGGAAATGTATGTGGCCAGGTTGGATGGAGATCTGAGCAACCTGGTCCAATGGAAGGTGCCCCTGCCCACATCAGGGAGATTGGAACAAGATGACTTTTAAGGTCTGTTTCAACCCAAGCCATTCTATAATTCCATGATTTTTCAAAGAGAATAAACTATCTCCCTTATGAACGAAATAATATGGCTATATATGTCTGGATTGCAGAAAATCTCTGGTTTTCCTAATATAGGTGTCATGGAAGCAACACTTCTTTAATGGAAAAGCAAAATCCTTAATATTGAGGTGGGCCTGAATAAGAATTGGAGGGCTAGAATAAGACTGAAGAAATGCATCACATTAATAAAAGGGACTTTTTTTTTTTCTGAGGGGTCACAAGACAAAACTCACTGAGGAAGGATCAGGATTCAAAATGCCAGTTTTAACAAGGGAAGAATGCTATTTATGTATTTGTCAGACTTGTTAAGAATTGTATCAAATATCAAGCTGCACACATGGTTGAGAAGATCTGATTTAAAAGCAATTTAGAGTAAAATTTTTCATCATCTGTGTATGCAGCACAGCAGTGATGGTTTGGGAATGACTGCACATGCTTTTGAGACTGGGAACTTTAGAAAAAGTTAAAAAAATGTTATTAGAGCCATGACTTACATCTTCCCATACCTTCCCCATGACTCTGTTAGGTATGACCTACTACAGGATTTGGTGAAGTAGTCTAACAGTTGCAGAAAAGGAAGAGAGAAGTAAAATCAAAATCAAAACCTTAGATAGACAGAAATGGTTGTCTAACTGTATCATTGTCTCTTAAACAAATGCCCTGATAGTTCTTCTCTGATTGTGTCCAGAAGGATAATTCTTCAGCCAAATGTCTCAACCATAGTCAATTATTAGCACAAATTATGAACACAGTCATTGTTTTGTGGTACTTATATCAACATATCAACATACCAGCGTATCAACAAAACCTGGAAAAGCTTTTAAAAATACGTTTTTTAAGTTTCATCTAACTGAAAAACAGAGAATGAATAGCAGCCATAAAATGTCTTCCTAAAAATAAGCTAAAAGCCTGAAGCAATAGTGTAACAAGAAATGTTCTTACAGTAGCATGGGTTTCTAGGGGAGGAAGTCGAGATTTTTAAATATTTCAAGGTGATTCCTGAAGGGAAATACCTCATACTTCTGTGATCTCCAGGGCAAAGTACAAAAAATGAACTTGCACGAAAAAAAATTAAATTTAAAGGTTGGCTTGCCGGTGCCAAAGAAGCAGATGATAGGTGTTTATATACTTAGTCCAAAGAGACCTTTAATCTTGGATAGTGCATCTGGCAATTTATATATGAATTTAAAGCTTAATTTAAACCTACCAGATTTGATTGGCTTGCTGGCTTCAGATAAAAAAAAAAAAAAAAAGAAAAAGCCTAATTCTCCCATGCCCATAGAAGCTACTGGGCCCAAGCAAGGGCTTGGACCTTCCAGATATGGTTACCATCATTTCAGGTCCTGCCCTCTCACATAGATTACACAAAGAAAATCCAGCTTTGACAATGTTCAGGATCTAAGAGGGATAAGATTTTCAGATAGCTTGACTGACAGCATCTCCTGCAGTGCTACAGGGAAGTGGTGGGCTACAGCAGAGTCTCACAGGCTGTCGATGCTTTTTGTACTCCTCAGTGTCATTTCTCACACACCCAAATCGCAGCTGTCACTGCTACCTTGTCTGTTCTTCAGTCTGAGCTACACATCTTTTACTTTGGCTCTGCCATGATAACTGATGGATAATCCCCCATCTCAGCCTATGAGGAGGTTCACTTGTGTCATTTGAGGAGAGATGACAAATGACACAGCTGTGTCATGAGGAAAAAGGGCAGCAAAAGGAGAACCTTGCTGAATGAACAGCCGAAGAGCAAAACAACTTCTAGTCCCATGCATTACAATAGAAGAAAAGTAGTAATTCTGTACGTAGACTGGTTTTAGCTCAAGAACAATTTATCAACAAATTTAAGGCAGAGCACTTGCAATCTTGCAAATCTGACCTTGTATTCCTACAACCAGAATTCCCAAAGACTTTATTTCATGGAATCATAAAATGATAGAACAGCCTCAGTTGTAAGGGACCTTAAAGATTGTCTCATTGCAGCCCCCTTCCACTAGACCAGGGTGCTCAGAGCTCCATCCAACCTGGATTTGGACATTTCCAGAAATGGGGCAGCCACAGCTTCTCTGATCAACCTGTTACAGTGTTTGACCACACTCATAGTAAAGAATTTCTTCCAAACCTACTCTTTCACAGTTTGAAGCCATTCCCCCTTGCCCTGTCACTCCAAGCCCGTGTAAATAGCCTCTCTCCATCTTTCTTGTTGGTTCCCTTCATGTACTGGAAGGCCACAATTAGGTCACCCCAAAGCCTTATCTTCTCCAGGCTGAACAATCCCAGTTCTCTCAGCCTTTCCTCACAGCAGAGCTGCTCCATCCCTCTGATCCCCTGGGTGCCTCCTCTGTGGTGGCTCCAGCAGGTCCCTGTCCTTGCTGTGCTGGAGCCCAGAGCTGGATGCAGCCCTGCAGGTGGGGTCTCAGCAGAGCGGGGCAGAGGGGCAGAATCCCCTCCCTGCCCTGCTGCCCACGGGGCTTTGGATGCAGCCCAGCACACGGGGGGTTCTGGGCTCCCAGAGCACACGGCTGGGACATGTCCAGCCTCTCACCCACCAGCACCCCCAAATCCTTCTCCCAGGGCTGCTCTGGGTCTGCTCATCCCCATCCTGGAGTGGTACTGGGGCTGCCCTGACACAGGTGCAGCACCTTGGATTTGTTCTGTTAAACCTCATGAGATGCCCATGGGGCACTTCTTGAGCTTCTCCAGGTCCCTCTGGATTGCCCCTTCTGCCACATGTGTCACCCACACCACTCAGCTCAGTGTCTTCTGCAAACTGAGTGATACACTAGATCACTTAATGTGATCTACACCATGTCACTTAATGAAGACATGAAATAACACTGGTCCCAAAACAGACCCCTGAGGGACACCATAGGTCCCTGATGTCCATCAGGACTCTGAGCTGTTGACTGTGACCCTCTGGATGGCACTGTCTAGCCAAATTCTTATCCATCTAACAGTCCACCCACCAAACCCATGTCTCTGCAATTTAAGAGAAGAATACTGTCAGGGACCACACAAACCAGCAAAAGTACTTGTGTGATTTTACCTACTCTGAATTCATTTTAATTAATGACTCACCTCCATCATGCTAAGAATCCATATGACTGTCAGCAAAAACATAGCTAAATTAGACCAAATTTGTCTCGAAGAGTGGGCAGAGGGAACAAATTCCTGATTATCAGGCTTTGCAGGAACTCGATCCAAGCTGTGACTACATGGAGGTGTACAGCAGGAGGGTAATGAAGAAGATATGGATTCAAAAACTCTTGAGCACAGGAGGAGAGATAGAATGTTGCATATTTGTAATACTGTTGGTAAATATATTTTCAATTTTGATAGAATATTCTGCACCGCTTCTGCCAAATTGTATTTATAAATTATTTATTTCTTGCAACTAACATGTCAAGGTATTGAAATTTTTATATATTCAATAAAACTGTATATAACCTTCACAGAATAAATCTGATGCAGCATAGGCTTTTCTGATGACTAATTAGCAATCATGAGCCAAGGCATTTATTGTAGAAAAGAACACAACCCTACTTTAAAGGCTAGAAGTGACCATCATGTCTATACAAATACTTCCAATTGTTTCTTATCTTCATGGTTAATAATGTATATCATTTTCACAGTCTTAGGTTATATAGGCTTGAATTTCAGCCACTGAAGTCCTTTGTACTTTAGTTTAGTTAATTCAAGCATCCTGTTCCATTAGAAATCTTCTAAATTACTGATGAGTCTACTAAATTACCTTTTTAACCTTCTTCTGGATAAACTAGCAGAACAGTAAATGTTAAGAACTCACATAGGTTGGCCAGATGGCTTAAGGGAGATATAACTCCACCTTCATGTCTCTCATTAGCTCTACTCTGTATAATGTAAATTTTCTAATCAGATGAAGTGGTTCAGAATTGCGTAGTTCTCCCATTCAGACATTATCTAAATGCATGCAGCTCAGAATAATTTAATGTATCTAATGCATTTCATCTAAAGCGCTGTATAATTTTAATAGTTTTTTTCATTACCTCTGAAGGTCTGTTGTCTTCAAAAGATTTCTAAATTAAACCAACTTAAAAACAAGATTATCTCATTTAGTGTCATTTCATCTATAATGGTGTCTGGAAATCAACTTCACCCTTGATTTTTGACCAGTAGGCTACAATGGAAAGTCAAAGTAAAATCAGAAGTGTGATTATAATAGAGTTGGGTTCTTCTAACTGTAGGTTGTAATTCTGGGATGTGCTCCATCGTACTTTTAACAGTTTGATATCCAAATTCCTGCATGATCATTTCTTAAAACACATCCTTACCACATTTTGTGTTTTCACTGACTGATTCAACACTTCTCCAGAAGGAGAATGCTATGCTAGTAGACAATATGAAGTAACAAATACTGCTGAATTGAGATAGGGATGTGCATCTAATCGTTAGGAAACAGTGACTTGCCTTTTCCTCAGACTTCACGGTCAGTTTTCTTGGCTCTATGGAAGGTGCAAATTTTCTTAGAAAAAAAGAAGGTTTATTTATCCATCTAGAATTGTAATCCTGATAAACCCAAGTGCACAGGTATGTAATTTTGTGGTTGATGCATATCTGAGTTGTGGAAAAGCAGATTGTATTCAAAGTACTAGGAGCAGAGAGGGGTGGAATGGTTAAAAAACATACAGATACTGTTAATGGTCTCTAAATATGAAGGTCTTAGTGTATGTAACATATATATGTATATTCCAGTTTACTGAGGAAAGTTAAATCCCTCTCTTCAATGTGAAATATATTGTGTTTTTCTTATGTATTTTCTTCGGTCTGTTTGGTTTTACTCCACAATCCCTCCTAAGTTATATTTTGTTAGAGGGGAGGACATAGAAGGACAGTTATTATTCATTATTTTATGATTAATAACAGCGGTTTAATGGAGGGAAAAACAACAACAAAAATGAGGTGGAACAATGATTGCTACTTCCTAACCACAGGTTTGCTGGTCTGTACTGGACTTTTAAGAAGCTTTGTCAACAAATACTGCACCATGAATTATTCATTTTATCAGCTCTATTAATTCCATTACAACGGTAAGATATCCCTAGAGGCTGAGACTCAATTCTCCTTCTGTCTACTGACATCACAAGGAAATCTAAAGGAGAGACTGAAAATGGCCCTACCATTCATCACATTTTGTTTGGCACGTTCAGAAGAGCACATTATTTATACATGAAGATTAAATATGCATTTATTTGTCACAAGCAAGGATAAAATGATTAATATGACTTCTGAGAACTAAAAAGAGTTTACAAGGGAAACGAGCAATCCCGAATTGCAAAGTCACAATTAACTTTTCAGTTATACAACAAAATGATAGTACAGTGGGTAATTTTGCTGCATAACTGAAGAGATGGTGGGTTTGCATCACAGAGCCTCTTCAAATCAAAATGTGATAATGCATTAAGACATTATATCAGATAAAAAGCCTCAAGAAATATAACAACATCTTGCATTAGTATTTTTTTTTAATCAAAATGTATTTTAAAAATATTTGTATTCCCCAGCAGTTTGCAAGACACTGAGACACCTATCTCAGCATCTGAAAAAAAGTTAGTGATATCAAAACAAGCAAGGATGAGCCACTTGTACAAATCATCCTAAAGGAAGTCACTGCTTACTAAAACACCTATGGAGATGTCTTTTCCAGACACCATGGAAAAGAGAAATGAACTGGACAAGACTGGAGATGAGAGGTATCAGTTAAGGTAAGGATATTTTCTAGACTTGAAAGAGCATCTTCTGTAATTCAGCTGTGTTTCTCTTGAGCTATCAAGAAAAGCAAGCCTATAAGGAGAGCTTCTGGAGAGTGGAGGCAGCAGCAGAGGACTGACCATGAGGGAGGAGTGATGATGTGGTGAGGGTGCATGGCAGTGTCCTCCAGTGCAGATTTCATGCTTAGATCACTGGAAACCACTTCATTCTTCCTGCATGGAGCACCGTGGGTGAATACAGTGCTCCTGGTGCCAATTCCATACCACTCTGGGCAGATGTACCAGGTTAAGGAAAGCAAATCACTGATAATTATGTGTATTTAGTAGACTGGCATTATTTCTTTCTCCGCACAAAACAAGTTTCCTATCACCAGATAAAGATAGAACACAGACTGCAGATACAAGCCGGAATAGTAACCATATGATTCAAAAAACATTTTAAAAAACATTACATTTCATTTGTTTCCTTTAAGTCCAGCTTTCAGTTTAGTACAGGAACATGAGTTTAAGAGTATAAATTTAACACATTGATTTAAGTACAATAAGATTTCAAGGAAAAAAAAAAAAAAAAAGGCATTTTAAAGGGTATGAGTGCCCAGAGGCCCTCAGGGGTCTTTTGTGGCCTCTCTGAGTCTTCCCTTTGCTCAATTCACAAGACCTGGTACACTGCAGGCAAGGAGCTGTTATTTCAACACTGGAGCTCTACCCCACGTGCCCAAAAAAGGGGTATTTAGATGTTGAAAGAGAATTGCCAAAGTTCAGTACTAGTTATGAGAAGCTGGCAGTGTTAAGAATCCAAATTTGCAGCCCAAACACCTAGAGCCTAAATGCTACCTGAGGTGCTGGAAAATAATGGCACCTTCATAAAATGTAGCCATGAGGGACTTCCCTCATTTATGTTAAGAAAGGATTTTCAGTACTTCTTTAATTTGCCCTTCTAAGCAGTAGATTTCCTGAAATGCAAATATCTTGATCCTGGGCCAGTATTCTTCTAAGAGGAAATCTCTCAGAACAGATCTTCCCAATTCTTACTGGGAATCTGAACCACAGGTATCTTCTGCAAACTTGGCACGATTCATTCTGGAGATATTGACCAGAGTAAGTCCTCCCAGCATAGCTGCATGCCTGTGTCTGTGATATAAAGAGAGGAGAGAAAAGTGAAATGAAGACTTCAGTGGGCTATTGTTGTGCTGTGGAGAACACCACTTCTGCAGAAAAATGTCTCTTCCCTCTTAGGTCCTCATGTATTTCTACCCTCAGTTAGATGAGCTGCATAATTCAAAACTATGGCTGTACATACGCTCAGTTCTCAAAACTACTGAGAATTATAAGCGTAAAGAGCACACAACCATAGTCATAAAATCCAAGGAAAATGAAGCGTTTCCTAGACCTAGTTACTTGTCTAAATATAATTCATTCAGTATAGTTCATCAACTTTAACTATATCTACTTGTTCACATTATGAAGGTCAAACACAAAAATGGATTTGAACTCCAGGCATTTATATATCACTGGCCACCAATCCCATATATCAATGGCTCGTATAGTGAACAAAAATAAACACTTCACTAACTTGATAGTCTGTGGAACAGACAGTCTGGAAAAGATGTAAATAATTAGTGACACACCATATATGAGAGACCGGGAAGAAGGTCAAGAAATCATACCATGAGAAAGACTCAGACATACATTTAACACAAGAGCTCTCTCTAGGTTATCATGGTTGCATTATTTTATTAGTGTTGTTAAGCAGAGAAGTAATATGACTTGGTAAAGCAAAGCAGAGTAGCATATTTTCTTTTCACTGCCTGAGCATTCATTTCAAAGACTTAAATGCAGAAAATCAAGGGGGTTTTTTGTTGTTGTTTGTGTTTTCTTTCACAGTTTTCAAACATCAGGCAGTTTAGTACAGAATCATTGTACAGTAAGACAGAGATCAGATATTTTAGGGTAGTGCTGAGAGATGACTCTTGCCATTTTTTGTAATGGCAGTTTGGTAGATTATTCAATAGAACAATTATTTTTAATGGTACTAATAGGTTCTGAAATTATGCTCAGCAGGTTGGGTGATCCTGGAGAGACTTCGAACATATTACTGCATATTGTGCAATAAAGTATGTTAGTTTAATCCCTGTGATAAGGAGAGACAGTCTTTTCAGATAATCTAAGAACCATTGCAGACTTTCTCTCAGCTGAATGTACAAGGCAACCTGAGTCTGTTTGCAGGTTTAGCAAAGTTTGGCTTGGAGACCATCAGCAAATGCAGTAGACACAACTCAAGTTTTAGGAAAATGTGCTTGCATTCCAAAAATAACTGAGGAAAAGGCTCATTCAGTAAGTTATGACCTTGATTCTGTTGATGCTTTTGTAGATACCTAACTCATGCATATGAATAATCCTCCAGACCCCAACAGCCTTATTCACAAAGTCAGCAAGTATTGGAATAGAAAGTTCAGTCCTATTTTTAGGAGCAACTGTTATTGATCATATAATGATAGTCACTGTTTATTAAAACTCTTAGAGATATATCTGATTAAATATAAGTAAAAGAAACCTACTGAGATTTTGATTTCCCTTATTAAAATATATACATGATGCAGGAGATACATGAGTCCTTGGAAGTAATCACGTGAAGTCATAAGAATGAAAATATCAGTTTGTAGTAATGAGATAGAAAAAGCATTTATCCTTTTAAGACAATCATGAAATGGGTTTGAAATCCTTGTAAAATATATGGTAGGGTGTTTTGACTACCAGTTATGAGATATTTCACCATCAAGTTCAGTTGCCAGGCTGTCCTTTACATGATATTGAGCAGTTAATGGCTGATGTTACAACTGGTGTTGCTGTAGTATGACATTGACAGAAGCGCAACATTAAATCAACAACATGAGTTATTTAAACAACATTGTGAAAATTATTTTAGATGCAATATACTAATGTGCATCACAGACATTTCAAGGCCACAAATGATACATTGTAGGTTTTTGTTTGTGTGTTTGCTTTATGAGGAAAATATATTTTCTACTTTATAAGGATTCTGAAATATAATATTTCTTTTTGTTCTTGTCAAGACAGAGAAGTTGTAAAGACGATAATAATTGCTACCATGTGTTTTAGAAGTATGTATGATTAGCATACCATGCTTTTCTCATTAAAAAAAAAAGTGTTATGCTTGTGGCTAATTCCTTAAGAGCAGTTATACATCATTCCTCATCATTGCATCATCAAGAGTAAAGAGAAAGACTTGTACATCGATGAAGATAGACAAATCTCAGTGAAAGTTAGGAATTTCACAGTCAGATTTTCACAAGGAAGGGAAAAAAAAGAGGAAATTTTCATGTAAATTAATTTTTATATTCATATTCTGTAATGATACAGAATAAAATAGTAATAGCATCATTATAGAATGATCCTGAGGATGTGTTGCACAATGCACTGGAGCTCATTATTTATATGCTCTTATTGCTTCTACAGCCTTTAAAAAAAAAAAAACAAAGAAAAAGAAAAAGTGGTTTAACTAACTGTGGTTTAGCAGCATTTTATATTTTTTTTCTGCACAAAGCAATGTGCTTTGCCCTCTGGCATCTCTCCTCATGGGCTCTAGAATGTAGGGCCAGTGTGAGGGCAGTCTGAGGAAAGAAGGAAAGCAGCATGTTATGGGCAGTGTTTGCCAGTAGCTTTCTGACAAAACTAATTCTGTAAAGTCCAGCTAGGAATGCTGAACTTTCACCAAGAGAAGCCATGCTGTTTTCATGATGAGCAACTAAACACTTTCAGATTCCAGAAAGTCAGAGCTGGGGCTATCAATTTTACAGTCAGCTCAGGACTATTTTTATTAGTCCAGGTTCACTGATATGACCACAACATTTCAATAATTGAAGTTACTGTCAGGATTTCTAAAGTTTCATGTTTACATACAAAAATATCAGAATGTAATAATTAGGGAACACTTAGAAATGTCTGGTTCAGGGCATCACTGTAAAATATTTATTTGTTAATCACATTCTTGTTTTAAGAGTAATCTCACAATATCTGCACTTGAGAGCCTCTTTTAGGGTGCCTTTATAGTCAGTAGGGGAAAAAAAAGAAACCCAAACAATTCTATAGTACCATTATTCTTATCCTAAAACATGTAAGACAAGACAGAAGAAACTCATGCAAAATATATTTCTCACAATTGACCGTACAAGAATCCAGATTATCAATTTATAATGATGTTGTGGACATTTAATGTAGATGAATTAAAACCCCATTTTATAGGTCAAAATTTCCAAACGAAATCTCTCCACAAGAAGTTCCATGTCTTTTACTTATACAGTTCTATTTTCCTGTACAACCATGTGTAGGTGTAAAACCATTTCTTTTTCAAATATTTGCCCCTTAAGCTGGTTCCAAAACTGTTTCTTTTTTTTCCTTGAAATCCTTTACTCTCTTTATTATAAGGTTTTTTATTTAAAGTTTATTCTGTTCAGCTCTGTTCATATTGAAAATATAAGAAAGAAATACATGCATTACTTCAAAACCCCAACAAAACATGATTTCATGCATTTAAAATATGCTTCATTTCATTGCCAATGAAAATTGAAAAGCAACCAAGGGCTTTCTAGACCCGTGACATTCTAGTCACACCTGAATTTCAGCTTAATTTTGTGAGTTCTGGTTTCCTCAGAGTTTCCACTAGTGTTCCAGAAAGTCCTGCCTGTGTCAGACCTTCTGCAGCCCATCCCACCAGTCTGGCTTTTCTCTGCAAAGCAGCTGCAGTGCAAGTCATAACTGCAGCTGGAAGGAACAGGGAAAATAAGATGAGCTGTCCATATAAATATGGAAACAGGATTTCCCCAACCTATCACAGGTATGAGCATGGCCTCTTATCTATGTTCCTACAGAGATGGAAATGAACAGACTGTACTTGGAAAAAAAACACTGGCTGAAGAGAAATGGAAAAACAGGATAACAAATAAGAGAAAATAATGAAGCACAAGAGGGCACATAGAAACAAAAAACCACCAACCGAACCAAAACTAAAACATGATTCCATTAAATAGGATTCAAAGCAAGAATGGGAAATAAATAGGGAAGCAGGATATATTAAGCAATAAATAATACAAAATAGATCTTAAAATACAAATGTAGAACAATAAACTTAACTGTTGTCAGCAGTGACTCAGAAAATTAGATTAGGAAAAGATGACAAGTATGACCGATTTCCCAGCTGAAAGTTGTGGTCACTGTAGTGACTTGCCTACCCAAATAACATCCAAGTTTTTATTTAAGGCCTTCCATTGATTTCCTGAGAGACCTTTCTTTGAAGACTGTACTTTTTGAAACGACACAGCATGTAACTCTAGTATTTGCTGGCATCAAGATGTCATTCTCAGAAATAACACCTCTTTTAGGGGCTGCTTCCATGGTGAGGCAGTGACACGGCATTCCTCCAGTTTCCAAAAGTTAATGCCCAGGGGTTAAGAGAATGGTTAGCACACAGGCAGCAGCTTTAAATCGTCTTAACACTGCACTGACTTAGTGTACTTTTAGCAGAGTAATGAGTTACAAATAACACTTGTACACATACACCTTTAATTCAGAGTTCAAGAACTACATGAAATGAGTTTTGTGACCCCGATCCAATTGCCAGAAGCCAAGAGTCCAGATCAATAAAACCATCGCCTCAGGGGACAGTAATTAGCACCCTGGCAGGAAGTGCCATCACACTTGGCAGGCACTGAATGGTCAAAAAGCTACATTTCTTCTGTCTCTCCAGAAACATACCATGGGATGAGAATTTTTTACTGCTGTTCCTCAGGTTGAACCTGGGGTTTAGACTTAGAAGAAAAACGAAGTCTTCAGAAATATATATCAAGAATTTTTCTTGGAAATTAGATCTTTACGAGTAATTAAGTATGTCTCATACCTAGCCCAATTTTAAATGGAGTTATTACCACAATAAGCAAAATAGTATCTTTTTACTTCTGATTTTCCACATCATCCTCAGAAGGGAAGACCTGCTTCTTACTATGTTCATTTTCATTTTGAATTTCTTAATACAAACTAATTGTCATCTATCTTTCACCATTCTGTGCAATTTATCTATTGACTGTCCAAACAAATGCACTGAATGATGGCACTTAATGGGACCTTTGCCCACATAATTTGCTTATGAAATCATAAATATTTCCTGGACTGTATTAACAAGAGCAGGAGCATTTTGAAGCACACACTTGATAGTCTTGAACAATTCAAGTAATGCATTAGGATATAACATTTTATGCATAAACCATCTTATTGTTTGCCCCATCCCTTCTATTTATCACTCATTAGATCACATTGAGCTGCTGTGTCCAGTTTGGACCACCAAGTAAAACAAAGGCATCTAGGAGTTGAAGAAAGGTAAGAAAAGACATGTCAAACCAGTCAATTCTTGAGTTCTTGCTATGTGAGGAGAGGCTGAGGAAGCTGGATTTCATTCTGGAGAAAATGGCTGCAGGGAAGGAGCTGGGACAAAAAAAAAAAAAAAAAAAAAAAA